>OZ020191.1:11276227-11490841 GCA_963971165.1 Philopedon plagiatum
CATATTGGGTTTAGAATGACGTCAGATAGATTATCGTATTTTACTCGTCAAACCCTTTCATTTGATGCCCATATCAAGGGGATTGTGAAGAAAAGGGGAATCCGCCACCTTGTAGCGTCCGCCATATTGGATTTAGAATAACGCCACATAGCTTATCGTATTCTACTAGTCAAACCCTTTCATTTGATACCCATGTCAAGAAAGTTGTGAAAAAAAAGTAATCCGCCATCTTGTGGCGACCGCCACATTGGGTTTAGAATGACGTCACATAGCTTATCGTATTCTACTCGTCAAACCCTTTCATTTGATACCCATATCAAGGGGGTTGTAAAACAAAGTCAATCTGCCATCTTGAGGCGTCCGCCATATTAGATTTAGAACAATATTAAATATACTATATTGCATTATCACCGAACTTATACACGTGTACCAAGTTTGAAAGCTCTAGCTTAATTAGAACTAGTCGAAATTTTGATTGCAATATTTGACCTAAACATACTAACATACATACGAACATACATACTAACAGGTGAAGCTAAATAAAAGTTCGTAAAATGGGAGTAAAACAAGGATGCGTGCTGAGTCCACTACTGTTCTCGGTGGTATTGGATGAGGCAATAAAAGAATGTAAGAAAGAAAAGGAAAGCTTAAATTTGAGACATTGGAAAATGAAGCAGACACAAATAACAGAGCTGATGTTTGCAGACGACATGGTACTCCTGGCAGGCACGGAAAAGGTTCTAAAACACAACCTAGAGATATTGGATAAAGAAAATAAAGGATGAAGGTAAATATAGAAAAAACGAAAACAATGATAATTGGAAGAACAGATACAGTACATAACATAAAAATACACGGAAAAGAAATAGAACAAGTGGGCGGCTACAAATATCTAGATTCAGAAATAGACAATAACGAAAGGATGGACGGAGAAATCAACGAAAGAATAGGAAAGACAGGAAAAATTTACAACAGCATGATGGCATCGTTTATGGGAAGAAAAGAAATACCCCAAGAAATTAAAACAGGAGTAATAAATAGAGTAGTTAGACCGAAAATTACGTATAGTAGCGAAACGTGGACTTTAACAGAAAAACGCAAATCGCGATTAAACTATAGAAATGAGATTTCTTAAAAGTATAGAAGGAAAAACGAAGAAAGATAGAATAAGGAACGAAGTGTACAGACAAAAGTTAAATGTGAAACCAATAAACGATATAATAAGTGTAGGGCAGTTGAGATGGTTCGGTCATGTGTGTCGTATGCTGGAAAGTAGAATTACAAAAAGAGTGTTTAAAACGCGAGTGCAAGGAAGAAATAAGAAGGGAAAACCGAGGAAAACTTGGAACAACGGCATAAGAGAAGAGGCAAAGAAAAGGGGGATAGAATGAAAAAAAAACTCACGCAGAACAGGAACGGATGGAGAGAGAAATGCAGAACTGAATTCTACCTACACGCCTTACACCTAATGGTATAAATGATTAAGTACGTAAGTATAAGTAAATATTCAAAATGACTTTTTACTTTTCCAGCACCAAGACGAAAATTGTCTTTTGTTGGACTGTGGCTGATAAGTTAAAGATTGAATTAAATATATATAAAAGATTTGCAGAAGGAAAGCAAACTCTATCTTTCTGTGGCTTTTGGTTTTTTAGGGTAAGTGGCAGCTGGTATGCTTTGTGTATGGTTGAAAATCACACCAGCAGAGATGCAAATTATTGTATCTCACTGTCGCACGCTGTTTTCGTTTGCTTTCATTCTGTGGAACCTAGCCTTGCCGATGAGCCGTGATACGCCGAAATGCGTATGGACCCGTGGCAGGAAAACAATATATACCCTCAAAAGAGTGGACTCGTCCAATTTTATAGATTGTATTACAATTACTGTTTTTCCAAAAGCTTTTACGGGCTAATATAACGTGCCACCGAATTTAAAACTGATCAATAAATTCTAATATAATTCTCCGAATCCCTAACCAATTTTGAAATGTAATATCACCGATACGATACACGGGCTGCAAGGGCTTGAGAAAACACGTACCACGCATTAATCCCATGAGCAGAGCTTGATTAGTTTAATCGCAGTCCACTTTCACCATTTTCTGGATTGCGTATGTTTAGTAATTTATGGCATATCGGTAAAAAAGGAATATTGCAGTAAAAACGGATACTTTATTTGAAATTAGTAATTTTTCCAGGCGGTTTAATATTCCTACATATCTGGATCGTTTTTTCTTTAATTTTTTTAACATGTTGGGTCTTTTTAATTAGTTTATAGTCGTAATTTGAATTAAAAATAACCTATAATCTCAATTTTGAAATACTCGGTAATAATCGGAAACCCTTTTACCGAATAATTCAACAAGACAAAGATTTATTGAAATTAATAAAATTAAAGTAATATCACAAATCTGTCAGAATAAACATAACGCAATTAGGAGTATGCTTATATTTTTTATTGCATAAATCATTTAACGAAGTCATTTCAACCCAAAAATATTATTTTGAAGAATATTACTATAATAATTTAACTAAAAAAAATGTTGACTTCTCAGTATAATTTATTACAATTTAAAAAGTGGTCATTTGCCCTCAATGCCAAGTGAGGTTAGGAGAAGGGTAAAAATAAGTGTTATCTTAAAGCTTGGCCTAAGTATGCTTGATACAAAGTGTATGAATCTACATCTTCCGTGACATGGCGACAGTCAGAAAGCAAGTGAGCATTTTGTCGTACGATTGATTGTATCCACATTAATTGATTTATCAAATTGATTGTTATTATTTGTAATATTGTATGTTTAAGAGTGGCAAAATGTCCGTCTTCAAGACCTAAAGTTAAACAGGTTTGTTATGCAACTCAAAATAACATTTATTTATTTGTTCTTCTTCGCAACACATGTGCGTTTAGACAAGTAGCAAGTAATTTATTTGCCCAGACAGTAATTTTTGTTTATGTTGTTGTTGTTTTTTTTATTGCAGTGTAATTTGTGTATAATTCCCATAATGACCTAACTCAACCGAAACATTTAAATTTATTAAAAAAACTGCCCTATAAATATTGTAATATGCCAATGTTCAAAAATACCACTGAAAACCTCATTTTTTACGTGCCAAAACTTTCCATAAATACATAGGTATCAGCAAAGGCCGTATCGTTAAATTTGGGTTGTATAATTATTTTTATGGTATAATAAATAATAAGTATTTTTAACGACATTTTAAAGACAAATAAATGTGCAACCATCATACAAGCATCAACTTTCAGCAAATTATCTGATTGTCCTTGCGCTAATTTCGTTTTGTTTATTAAAAGTAATGTTTCTTATCCATGAAATCTTCTAATCGCTGCGCTGGGAAATACTCCATAAAATAAATTGACACTTGAAATCACCATGTACTAGACTTTTATTTACATGACATGTGACGTCACAACCAATGGTATCACGTTTTGCATGTTTCAAACTTTGTATGAAAATTTGTAGCAGAAAATATTTTTTTGTTGAAAGACCAAAATAAATGAATAAAAACAACCACCATAAATATTTATATGTTGGCAATACAAAAACGAACATTTCAGGCTGCGCAGCAGTAAGAATTTCAATTACGAATAACATCTTATACTTCTCGACTGATTGAAGGGTGAAAAAGGCTAATTACTAAAAAGTTTGTTTTGAGCTATTGAAAAAAAACTTGTAAGACACGTTATAGGAACTGTAAATGTCATAGTTTTTTTCCATATCCAAGAGCTCTTAACAAAGTTGTTTAAGAGCCTAAAACTAGAAAAGTTAGAGCAATATTTAAAAATGTGCCAACGTGTGTCACAACAGTCTTCGCAAAAAGTTTCCTTGGCGGTCAATAAAAAACGAATCACTGTATTAAAACAAATTATTAAGAAACTTAAGACAATATATTGATTTAGCAAAAAATACAATTTAGATTATACTTAAAGGTTCATCGTCTTCAATAGCACGAAATTTTCGATTGACCTATAGCATCCTTTTCTGGTAATGTTGTCTACTTCGGAAATGTTTTAAAATTGGTTAGAGCAGGGGTCGGCAAGTAATTTCTAGTGGGGTCCGGATATTTTTGAAAAATTTTATCGAGTTCCCAAGAAAAAAAAAAAGAAAAACCTTAAATGGACCGCAGGTAATTTTTTTTCTCAAAAATGGACGTGGCTTAAAAAACTCATAATATTAGTTTTTAATTTTTATTTGTACTGTTAAAAATAATATAAGATAAATAGGTACTCGTATTTTCTCGTACAAATTAATTAAGATTTTTTTGGTGTTCCGGTTTTCTATCTTCCCGCCGTCCTCCAGTTGCCGACAGTCGGGTTAGAAGCTCACAACATTCCACTTATACTCAAAAATAATAATTCGCAAAACGTCTGCAAGGCACGCTCTTTTGAACAGTTTGGGTAATATTAAGTTAAGTAAATGAACAATTAATGTTTCAAAAAATTCGCGAAGTAGACAACGTTACCGTCCAAAACATGATGCGGCAGGTTAATCGAAAATTACGTGCAATTGAAGACAATGGACCTTTAACTATAACCTGAATTGTATTTTCTGTTAAATCAATATAAAATTTTAAGTTCCTAAACAAATTGCATCGGCACAATAATTCATTTGTTCTTGACTGCAGAGGAAACTTATTCCGGAGAGTTTTGTTACATACGTTAGCCGGTTTCTAGTTTTAGGCTATTTTACAATTTACTTTAAGTTATTTGATTCAACAATTTTAATACAGTTGCTGTGTTCTGTTCCTTTCTAATATAGTTCTTATATTTGAAATAATTAAAACCCTTTGTATTTGTCTTGATTGACTTTATTTACATAAATTTATTGCTAAAAACTGTCCAAAGTGCATAAAATCACCTTGTTAAACTAGAAAGCCATGAAGCACAAAAGGCAACGTCGCAAACAACGCCGCACGTTTGGCTGATTTTATTTCAGTAATAATATGTGTTACATAATACAGAATACCACATAGGGAAAAATGGTGAATATAAATTATATAAAAACCGTTTTAGTGTTCCGTTAAACGGAACACTTATGGCATCACTTCGGTGTCCGTCCGTCCGTCTGTCACAGGCGACTTTCTCTGAAACTATTATACGAAAAAATTTAAACTTTAGCACAGCGATAGAGTGTGGTGGTCCACTTATAGACGTATAGTATAAAAAGTTAAATTTTGATTCTGGCCGTTAATTTTAGGGGGTAAAGTGGGGCATGGAAAAAACAATTCAAGGGCATCGTGTAGGGTATCAAATGAGAGCCTATTAAACCACTAATTCAACAATATATATGGTGTATTTTTTAGCGCGATCGTTTGTTATAAAAATTTAATTGTTTATTTCCTATTTCCTTTTAACTGCTAAACCATTGGTTTTAGAGAAAAAGTTTTTCGACAAAAAATATTTCTCATGATGTATGGAACAAGTTTTGTTCTTACACGTTTTCAAAATTTTGTAATTTGGCTCAGTCGAAACGCTCCCCACTCAGCTCCGCCTATACGCGATGTGATACGGCGTTGGTGCCGTCGGCGGCGGGTAGCGCCTAGCGCGGCAGATGGGCGTAGATCGAGCGGCCGAGGTTTGCTCAAGTTAAGGTTAACTGATGGCACGGAACACTAATTGTGCATGTATAGCTTGCACTTGACCAATTTTTCATTTGTTGCTGAAAGCACCCAAATAATTTATAAAATGTCAGAAACTGTGAACTGTAAAATCTAATTGTTTTAATGTGTTAATATTTTGTTTGTAATTTTATTCACTATATTTGAGTTCTATGAGTTTTAATTGTCTGAAAATTTAAATTATTTTATGTTTTTTAATTGTATTGACCTAAATTTTATAATATTATTCTTATTTTATTGACGTATGTACATTGTATTACAATACTAACATGAATAAATAATCTGAATCTGAATCTAATAAAATTGTGAAAACACATGTTTTTCTTATTTAAACTAACAAATACATAACTTAAAAAGTGGTAATAGGTATTCCTATATTACTAACCTTTTACATACTGGTTTAGTCCAGAATGATATCGGTAAGTTAGATGGATATTTTCTTGCACTGTCTTGCACTTTTCTTGAACATTTTACAAACAAATTTAAGTTCTTATTGCAAAATTACACTTTTAAATTAAATGTCATAACTAATTTAAGTTGTCATGTAAAAACTTTGCTTCCAGATCCAGTTCCTTGTGACTAAGGATGAAGTGAACTATGGCCCAAAAAATATAAATTTTATTTTTTGTTTGGCAACGCATAAACCACCGATTTCATTTCCGATACTTTATACTACCAAGTCACTCGTCCACCCTTTACTATTATATTAATCACTGGAAAATCGTTTATAATTATTGTTCAGCAATATCGTTGCCGATTATAGAAAACAATATATTTAATTTTAAAAAGCCAGGCCAGGAAAACGGTAGGTTTTTTAGATGTGCGTCCACGATACGCTATCAGCTGTTTACTATTGGCAGCCAAAGATGCGATGTTGCCAATCATGTACATCATGGCTTTCTAGGTTAAGAAGGCTGTGGTAAAATACAATCAATTCGCTAAACTTTTAATATATATACTTCGTGAAATCGTAACATGATTAAAAATAAGGCTTTGAAATGCTAGATCACGTGACATTTCAGATGACGAAGACATAAAATATCGATCGCAGACAAAGATGTAACTTACATCATTGTCTGGAGTTTTTCAATTCAGTTGAACATTAATACCTAGGTTTTTATTTCTCGACTAATAAGTTACGGCTCAAAATTCTTGTTATTATCGTAAAACATATACATTTTATATCCGCTGATTTAAGATGTTAGGTACTAAAATTATGAAATTCAGTTTCAGTGAAATGCTGCATTATTGCAATATAAAAAGAGCAATTCATTTTTATTAAATTTTTGAACAGTGCCGAAAATCGAGCATTTAATAATATGCACATTTTTTCGCCTTCAACATATCGCTGGTAATAATAATTGATGGATGAAAACATGAAAATACAATTACACGGTACCGTAGTGGCATTGTTAATTAAAGCTTGATATTTTGCGTGTACTACAGGAAACAAATGGAACACTATGATGATAGAATTTCTGTTGCAAAAAGTATTTAGAATTCTTTTAAAATTATTTTTGTCAGTATTTTTGCATTATTTTGTTGTATGATTCAGATTGTTTTTCGTATTGTAGGTTGTAGTGTTGCAGTATTATTAGGATAGATATACTTCTCTTTCTAATTTTCGATCACAGCCTGCAGCCCATGCTTTGCTGTGTAAGGAAAGGAATGTATTATGTTTAATAAAAAAGTAGATAGGAAAACGCATAATAATATATATTTTTGTAAAACTGATTTTTGAATCATTCCAGATACCTAGCCGTCTCCTAAAACACCATCTGCCCTATTTTCGTCCGGATTAGTTTGCATCCGAACTCGTGGTTTCTTCAGACTGCCAGTAGTACGACTTCTGCTTTCCAGCCATGCCATGCCATGTGAGATTTCTGGTTATTACAAATCCTCTCCGCCCACACTAGTGCAGCTGCTCTGTAGTTTTCTTTGCACTCCCGTAAAATTAACAACATATCAACTCGCACAAAATTTGCTACATTTTAAAAAACTTACCCTGCAGAGTTACGAAAAGCTGTAAATACTTACCTCTAGGAATCCGATAAAAGATTGCAAGGTAACCTGAAAAATAAAAAATATATTACTAACTAATAATAAAATTAATAATACTTATAAGTAAAGCTGTGCAAAATGACTGGTATTCCAGTGGCACCACCGTTTTATCTATTGGTTGATACCTATTGTAGTGATATAAATAAACATGTTCTTATTCTTGCTCGCTCATTTGGTCTGGACCCAGACTAAGTATTTGATTCATTTGCGAATATAACATCGTTGGACGTAGAACGATGTTTTTAAAATACAGTGCAACGTTTGAGGTAAAACGACGTTTTTTATACAAAAGCGCCATTAAGGTACTGTTAATGATGCAAATTTTTGCATATTTGCACCAGAAAGCTCACTCATTGATAGGTAAGTCCTTACGTAATTGTTTAATTTTTGCACCTCCTAAAGCATATAAATAAAGAGGTAACGCCTGTTCTCCCAGTCGGTTGCACAGTTCTACTTATAAGTATGTAAATATAATAATGAAAGATTATATAGTCAGCCCGAAAGTCTAAATAATGTGACACCATAACAGTTAGAATTTTCAAAAAATCGATTTCTTAAATTTCATTTTCGTAATGTACATATATTCCAGTACACACACAGAAAATTTCAAGGCAATCCGGCGATTATTTTCGAAGTTACACGCATATTTCACGTGTCAGAGTGTCAGAGCGATTGTATGCTATAAAGTGCTTTTGAAACTTTAAACGCGTTTTTCTCAAAACTGTGTTTTTAAAGTAGGTGACGAAAATTTCTCGGAAACGGCTGAACGGATCAGCCTCAAATTTTAACACAAGCTTCTTAAGTATATTTTTTACTAATTAATCGAAGGTTTTTTCTCACCGATAAATATTTTTGTTTATATAAACAATTTAAGGCCAAAAGTTTGGTCAAAAATCGATTTTTTTTTAAGAAGCCGCCATTTTGTCAAAAAAAATTATTTTGCTTATTCCTTCGATTAATTAGAAGATTATACATTACTTTAACGAAATCCGTTTGGATTTTTCATTTTCGATGATCCAGTCCAGAGATATCGTTGTCACAGCAAGATGCCTTTTTTGAGAGGAACTCCCGGAGATCAGCTATAGCAGCTTTCAAAATTATTATTTTTACAAATACAAAAATCTTAAATACAGTTAAAAGTTACCATAATATGTGTACAAATTTTCACATTAATAAATTTAAAAGTCTTTTCAGGAAAAAATCTTGAAAAATCGCTTTTCTTAGGCCTCCTGACTGTATATAACCCTTTAACACAGTTACTAAGTTACTAAAGATCTTGTTTGGGGTAACATCAAATGATTAATTTCAACGTAATATATATTAAAAGGGATGTTTAGCTAGTATTTATCTCTTAAGCTTTAGCTTATTTTTCTTAATAACATCGGAACCTCTTAATTGTTTCTCTTCCTCGAGGATTAGCAAAGTAATTTTGTCATGCTTGGCCAGGTCATTAATTTTATTAATTCTCCTTAAAGCAAAATATACTGAAAATATATTTGGCTGTCGTTTTTGCTATAAACAAAGACGAGTTACTGAATAATTCTTAATTAAAAAGTTTATAAATTTTGAAAGGTAAGGCGAAATTTAAGAGTTCGAATAAAACATGTATATTATTTAGAAAATTATTATATTTGTTGAGATTAGACCACTGAAAGTCCACCCAGCGGAAAGACAGACTCCGCTGGGCTTCATTCGGCTTACAGAATACCGCTCGTGTGCACATTAAAATTATGCACAAAAACGCAAAATTCATTGGGATATTTTTGTAGCAAATTTATAAAGAAAAGTGCAATTTTAGTACGTGGTTTCGACAATGATAGAACAAAATTCATTCTAGCAACCCGTCCCAAGATGAAAATCATTTGGAAACCGGGCAAATCGCTGAAATATCAGAATAATTCATGTTTTTAACGATGACTTATTAACAATGACAGGACAAAAACCTATCAAAACATAACTGATCAAATAGAAGATCTTAATTTAAACCAGTACTGAATGTTAAACGTTCTTAGTGAATCTGAACGTAAAGGTCTAAGATCGTTGGATAACCCGGCATGTGTGTATAAGTAACACGATCAAATATTTTTGTTTATGATATCAGGTAAATAAAGTTTAAGAAAAATTTTATGTAAAATACTCAAACAATTCTAGGTGTTTATTATAAACACAAAATGTTAAGAATTGTGCAGAAATAAAGCTGCGCACGCTGAAATCAAGTGTAGGTACTTTTGAGAAATCCAGTGAACTAGTACACTTGAGTCCAAATCTAATACGAAATGTTATTCAACATTTTTAACGGATATATTTTACACTTTTCGTATTTCTCATATTTTGTTCTTTTGTAGATTAGAACTGTCTTCTGTTCAGAGTTAGGAAATATCTGATTCATTTTTAAAATTAGCAATAATTACATATTTAATTTTTATACCAAATACAGATATTTCAAAAAAATATCTCCTCTTGTCAGTGCATTAGACGCGCATGCTTCGCCTATTCTGCGGAGATCTAGTACATTTTCATTAAATTTAGTACTTTTTTAATCAAAATCTAGTGCCAAACAGAAACAAGTTCTGGCAACGCTGCAGAATTGACAAAGATGTCAAATAACACGATAATAAAGACAAAGACGAAACAAAAACATTTCCGGTAGAAGTTAGCAAATCGGCTGAAAAGGACGCCACGGTCTTAATTTGAGTCGACAAATCTTGGATGCTAAATACTTTAGAATGTGACGTAATTTAAAGTTTTTTATTGTTATTGTTGAAAAAGTTTTAATTTATATAAATATTTCGATTAGGAACAATAACAATATTCTAAAAAAAAATCTTATATAAACTATTTCTACACCACAGCCTTTCGAATAATTGTACCACTGTTCACAGTTAAAAAAAAATAAACAAGGAAATAAAAGTATCGAATCTTTGAAAAACATCGATATTTTGCAATATCGATATTTTCGTTTCGATATATCGAGGACATCGGTAGTTCGCTTTCGATATATCGATGTCTCGATATATCGTCATTTTCATTCGATTTTGCCATCCCTGCCTATCGGACTTGCAACGTAAATCGTAAATTACTATAATTGAAGTTTAGAGTCTGCAACAGGTGTGACATTACAAGTGTTCCGTTATTGTCTCAGGCAGTGGCGGCTGGTGAAATTTCGAAGTTGTATATCTCTGTTCCTACGTACAGGACCCGAACCAAATTTAGGGGTTTTAATAATAAGCCCACTGGGAATGTTTTGGTAAAGAAAAAAACATGTTGTAATTCGCGGAAAAAAAGTTAAATTTTTGGTGTGCCCCTCCTAAGAAAAAAATGAACACGCCTAGGTATTTTATTTATTATTTTTTTTTAAACAAATTTCACATCATTTTGTCGACAGTTTTTAAATTTTGAGAGAAAAAAATGTGTTAGTAGAAAGTTATAGTCATTTGAATTTTTTTTAAATTTTATTTTAGACTTAAAAAAATTCAAATGACTATAACTTTCTACTAACACATTTTTTCTCTCAAAATTTAAAAACTGTCGACAAAATGATGTCAAATTTGTTTTTAAAACAAAATAAATAAAATACCTAGACGTGTTCATTTTTTTCTTAGGAGGGGCATACCAAAAATTCAACTTTTTTTCTGAAATTACAAAATGTTTTTTTTCTTTACCAAAACATTCCCAGTGGGCTCACTATTAAAACCCATAAATTTGGTTCGGGTCCTGTTCGTAGTAACAGAGATATACAACTTCGAAATTTCACCAGCCGCCACTGGTCTCAGGTTCGTATTACTTTTCTGTAAATTTTGTTGACCTCTGCTTGTTAGATTTTGCCGCGGGCCGCGGGTAAAAAATCGAATAAATGTCTGACAACTTTTCTTCTTAAAAATCATTTTTGACACATAATTTGTCGCTTGTTATTGGTCGAAATTAAATCTAAGGAAAAAGTCAGAGTAAAATTTAAAGGATTTATGCAGTCGAAAATAATTTTTTTAATTAAACCATTTATTTCTACACCAGTGACTCCGTCGTTATCTAAAATGCACCAGCACGTACTGCTTAAGTTTACAGCCTTCATTTAATGTTCTTCTGTGCACTAAGACAATAACACTCAAAGGGATTTAATTCCGAAATGAACAATAAATCTAATTTAATAGTAAGACCGGTCCTAATAGTGAATGTGCTTACTAAGGCAATATTATTATAGGGAAATGAAACTCATCTCGCGAGGCAATGTATTTAGGTTATTGTCTTTAACATTCCAGGAGGAGGAATTACTCAATTATTCATAAATACATCATAATGTTGTACATATAGATGTAGGTATGTATATTTAAATATATAGGTATGTATCTATGTATGTATATTATTTAGATATGGGTGCCCTGCTGCTATCGTGATTTCTGGGCCTTTATCCAAACCAGAATGAAAAAATTTGTCCTTATTTCATTTTATTTTTCATTTTACGGCCTTGTGCTTGCAATAGCGAATCTTTGCATTTACTGGTATATCATTAGCGATAAGGTCAGAAGAAATTTCCCATTTTCTATATGTGGTATAATGGCGCACTTGTACTGTCGAAGAAATTCGACATTATTTGACATTATGGTTTTGTGTTTGCTTGGGTTTGATTGCGCTAAATTATTGGAGCAACACTGGGCGCACTAGTTGGCGCGGGCCACTATGTCTTACCCATCCTTTAGGAAACATATAAGGTCTTATTTTGATTCTGGTAAAAATGTTGTCTGTTTTTGAGACACCCTGGATGTAAGCCTGCCTGATGGAGGGTAAGGGCCCAGAAATCGCGAAAGCTGGAGGGCACCCATGATACAAATAAAAGAAGGTATGATATAGCATAGTTTACATTATACCGTTGACCTTTTCTGCAATAAATCAACTACCTGCTTAAACCTCATTGTGTAGGCCCCAACATCTTCAAACCGCAATAAATGGGTGCAGAGTCGGTTTGAAAATATGAATCTATTATACATAATTATTTATTTTTATTTAGAATTAAAAAGACATTTTAAACCAAACGAAAACAAAAGATCAATTAATAATATAAAAATAATAATAATAGTAAAAATAAATGTATATATTAAGATTAAAATACAGCACAGTGTGTGTACAGAGAAAAGTTTTACGATAATCGACTTAATTCTGCTTTACTCTAAATTTAGTTCTGTGTCACTATCACTATCTTCACCTACACTTATTATTAAGGGATGAATATTAGTACTGATACACATATAAGAATTTTCCACCTTAATTACATGTTGTATACAGTTTTTCCAGCTGTCTGCAGGAATGTTACTTACTATGTTTTTTTTTTAATTCTATTACAGATGTATTTAATGTTGGGGAAGTATTATTCCTTCTAATATTTGATTTTACTTGGTGCCATATTAGTTCGTTTGGATTAAATATACAATAGTAGGGGGGAAGACGCAACACTGTATGTTCGTTTTCTGTTGCAAGTTTATCAAATACATATTCTTTATTAATTTTAAAAGCCTGTAATACTTCTAACAGATCCCGTTTTTTGTAAGTTTCTTCAAAATATATATTATTGGTGCGTCAGTGTCTTGGTGGTAATCTAGAGAAGAATCTCCTACGTATTTAGCTGAAAGCAGCAGACAGTTCGGAACAAATCCATTTTCGGAACCTGCATGTATTATTGTTACTCTTTTGCCTTTGTTTGATGGAGCTTTGGTCTGGCATTTTTTTGAAAAATCATTCCATCCTTTTCTTGAAGTGTCGTGTGTATAGAACCATGTTTCATCAAGGTAGATACCTGGTCGATTTTCTACTCTATATTGTTTAATAGCAGGTAAAGAAAATAAATTATACTCCGGCCCTGTCCGAAAATATGTAAATAGGGATAATTAGGGTTTTGTGGCAGTCAAAAGATCAACGGTATAATGTAAACCATACTATACCAAACCGTGTCAAATTCGTCCTGGTTCGCGCAAGACGTCACGCCGTGACTTATTTTTGAAATTTATAACGCGCAATATAGAGTTTACGTTTGTTAAAGGCGATTTTGTATAAATTCTATTGGCAATATACTTTGCTTATAATACAAATTTTATAGTATATGACTTAAAATAATCATATAAATTAAGGGATAAATACACACATTGATTACATTAATTGATTGATTGTCCACATCACAACCATACACAGCACATCTCATTTTTACTTTTAAACTCCTAAAAGTGATATAAAAACACCAAAAAATAGTTGAAAACACAACGCAATCTTAAAAAGGACGTGTTTCGTTTACAAAATATCGCGGAATTGATCACGGCGTGACGTAAATAGCCACGCCTACCTGCGCGGTATCATATCTTCTTTTATTTGTATCATGGAGGGCGCCCAGACCGGAATCAAGAAATAGTCCTTATTTAATTTTTCTTTTTACGGTCTCGTGCTTGTCTTAGTATGGGCAAATATCTTTGCTATTTTGCTATTAGTAAAGATTGAAGACACCAAGTTTTAGGTGTATCTTACTGGTTAATAAATCTACTTTTTTATGTAATTTAACTTTTTCAACCCCCTTGAGGGGCGACGCTAGGAAATTGAGGTCAAAAATTTTAAATGCAAGCCTATGCCGTGTGGTAGGTACCTCATTTTAAAGATCTTCAAAAAAGAAACGTTTTAACGCAAATCCGAGGTCTGCATCTTATTTCGGTTTTAAATGGCAAGCTTTCAAAAATTAAAAATCGTGAAAAAAAAGTAAAAATTTAAATACCTTTATTTCTCTTATCACTTTAAAAGTTGTTCAAAATGACCACCATGAACTTCTTGGCAGTAATAAAGTCTATTTTGGAACTCACTTCTCATATTTTCGAGAATGGCAGAATGTAACACATTTTTTTTGATAATATTTTTATACATCCTAATTCGTTGATTATTAATTAATTAATAATTAATGATTGCTATTCTTATCTGATATTACGCAGCATGATACAGCTGCAGTTTATACAGTACAAGAACTATTAGTTCCTTAGCTAAATGATCAACTTCTCCAGTGATAGCGCAAAACAGCATTTCAAGAATCAGATGATTAATTTAATACATCACGAAGAAGATTTCGGAGTCAAGCTGAATAGCACGTTTTCCACTTTTGTCCACGTCTTCGCGCCCCCCTTTTAGTTGTATTGCTCCCCCTAAGGGGGCGCGCCCCACGGTTTGAGAATCGCTGAGTTAGAAATTAGAAGAGAACACAAAAAGTCTGCAAAACACGATTGCTTGATTCGCAAAGTTACAGTGCCGACTTGTAAACTTCGATGATAAAATCAAACAGCTTAGCAAGTTAACTGATTACGATACTCTGAATAGAGAACTAAACCCTAACTCCTATCGGCTACCTAATTGTAATAATAATTAAGTCAGACGACCCCGCATAGAGAAATGGGATTATTTAATAATTACACAAGGACAACGGCCAAAAACCCGTCAGTTTTCCGACACGAGGATTTAGGCTTGAGTAATGCCAGTTAGCCAAACTCAATTTTAATTTCAGGGGCATTTTGATTCTGTTTGTTTAAAGTTTTGATTGGATTCTCGAAGTGTAATTGGATATATTCTCACGTGAAAATGCTGCTGGTTGCGCTTGATTTAAAATTTTATAAGTCAATGGATTCTTTCACTAAATTTTTATTTTGCTGCCGTTGAAAAGAACTAGGAAAATTTGTTCGACGTTTTTATTTTTGTAATTTTTTAAATAAATAAAGAACCAAATGAGTCTTCTTATAAACAATTGCAAATCTTTATCCTACGTCACAATACTATGTTTAGTGTTCATTTACCTCCACAAGTAGCTTACGAGATGGAGCCACCCTAAGCATCGAAATGAAAAGTAGCCATAAAACATCACTAACGTCTAGCTACCAACAGGAATATCTGTCCCGAACGATTGTTGGATTTTATTTTTTAGTTTTTTGTTCGGAATATTTAAAAAGAACCAAAAAAAAAACTTAGCAACCCTAGAACTGAGCAAACCTGTCCAAGAACGTATTTTATTTCTCAAACAAAACATAAAAAAATTAAAAAAAAGATACGACCGAGCACGGGATTCGAACCCAAGACATCTGGATCAATAAGCGGTTGCTTTACCCACTGGACTACGTGGTTCATGCTAGGAAATTGGTAAACTTACAAACACTATACAGATATGCTAACGCACTCGGCTTTTACCTTCGGAAATTATCGGGACAGATATTCCTGTTGGTAGCCAGACGTAAATGAATCTCGTCCGGTGCAATGTGCGCACTCGCATAAGGAAGTCGTTTATTTATTCCTTCGGTATTTTTGCTGCCCGATACCATCCGCTTCCAGTCGGACAAGTGTTCTTCAACCTTTACAGGAAAACAATACAAAGTAATAATTTTAAAACTATATTTTTTGAAATCTTCGTATTTTTAAGAAAATACTGTCACACAAAATATTTTTAAACCCTTAACAAATTTGAAAAAAATTACTGAAAAACGCGCTTTTCACTCATGTTTTTCAAATTTGGACATATATAGGTACGACTTAAATATCATTTGGAGCACCGAACAAAATTCGTTTAGTTCTAAAATTCGACGAAAAAAACCACGTAACCTCAAAAAAATTTCGAAAAATCCATTTTATTTTAATAACCCTCAAACGATTATATTCATTTTGGTACCAAATTACTTGGAACTCATCAGAGAAACAATATCTGAAGAAAACTCCGAAGTAATCACACCTTTGGGTTAAACTTACAAACTTAATCAAAGTTCACCGTGCTGAGACTGAAAAAATTTTGCAGTTTGCACAGATTTGCAAAAGTGAACGCTTTTGCCGAAATCTACGCTAAAGTTGCTACAAAATATCAAAAAATTGCAGATATACTTTTATATACTTATTTTTAAAGCTTACAGAAGTTTGAAAATAATCAATAAAATAAAATAAAATAAAATACTCTAAAATACATTAGGTTAACTTAAAGTTAGCATACCTGTATTAACGTTCTGCGTTGCTAAAATACCACAAATACAATACCTCCAAAATACAACTGCCCACAGCTCAACCAAAATTGCAACTGATAAAATAGGGAATGCACTCCCGAAATGTTATCCCTACTTCACAGCCATGATACCTACACTTCTTGTATCATGCTTCACAGCCATAAAACTGAGACGATACCTGATAATTCTAAATAGGATTTTTTGAAAACGCTTAACTGGACCCTATTATGACCCTATTAGTTGGTAATTACATCTATAATAAATGGCAAATATTTGCATTTTTGTCCACGGGCCACTGAATCGTTAAACTCTGACCCCTTTAGCAGTCCAAAATAAAAATAAATCACCTAAAACAATAAAGCAAACCTGAACAAACTTAGTTGTCATATCAAAATGCATGGTGCGAGTTTTAAACAGTTAATAAATCTTCAATCATGGGCAAAAAGTTTTTCAATCAATTTTCTTTCTGACAAATATTTGTGCCGTCAAATATAAGTATTTAAGCTAAGTAGACGCGCCCCCCCAAAACCAACAAAAGACGAAGGCATTTCAAAATAACAGGGTTAAAATCGAATTTGTTTCTCGAGGGATGCCCATATAAGAAACCAGAGCTGACTGAAATCGACAAGGCGTTATGAGATTATCTCTTTTTCCAAGTGCCTGTATTTTCCACCTTTTAGTTTTCCTCGAGACGTTTAGGATGTTCGATTTTAACAGTATCGTTTCCAGTGTCAATATTTGGACAAGTGATTTTAGATTGTTTCATTTTACGGTTGTAATACCCGAGAGTGATTGAAATTACCGATTATTCCGCATCAGTTCGTTTTGTTTCGTTGAATTTTGTGTCAGAAGGTCTTTAAAATTAAATAAGTGGTATGGCTACGCCGCATATGCTTTCTCGCGGGAGTCGCGGGACTAAAAATATTCTTTTAAATGCTCGATGTTGTCAGATTTCGCGAGTTATTGTAAAATACAATCGCAATTGCATTTTGTTCCTCTCATCGGCGCGGCGCGCGAGCCTGAAAACATGCCATATTAAACTCATGATCTAACAATGAAAACACCATTAAAAAAATAACCGAAACATAGTTTTCGATGTATTTGTTGCTCAGCTTTCCGATGGTGTACTTTGTTTTTCAAAATTCCGCTTCCTTAACATCAAAAAAACACTAAACGTGCTGTATCTCGAAAAACGCCATTTTTTCTTTTTTTTTTTTAATACTCTAGATCGAAAGATCAGGATTTTTTACATCAAAACAGCTATTTTCCAGTGAGGACTTTTTTGTTTACGAGGAATGAATCGAAAAACATAGCTCGGCATAGCAATGTATACAACCACAGAGCCTGGCTCATGCGTCGCTGCCTCGCCCCACGGTGGAAAGGCTCGCCGCGCTATGTAAAAAATGAACTGACTATATGAAAAAAGGAAAATGATCTATTAAATAGCTCTAAGACATTGCAATACCTTTACACGCTAGAACTACGTTAAGCCAGTTTTCTCTATAAAAATACTTTGTTGAACATTAGTCTTTTTATGCGGCTATAATCTAAGTACTTAGCTTGCTGTTGCATAAAGCTTGGACTCTGGATCACCAAGAGTTGTTTCTTTTCTCCAAAAACTTTTACGAAACACATGTCCAGGATTTATTTTAAACTAAAGCAAGTTCATTACATGGATTAGCCAGGTGAGGTAACTAGGTAAATAAATTAGCTGGTCAATCAACCGGACAATCCGAAAATATCAATACAATCGACACTATTACTACTTAGAATTCATAGTCTCGCGAATCCACGCGATTCATTTGAACCATTTGAAAATATTGCAGTAACGAACGTTACACGGTTATTTCTTTGATTACAGTATAATGTGTGTATAATTTTTTTTATTAAACAATGAAATATATTAAACAAATACCTCATAAATATTGTATTGTGTCAATGCCAAAAATACCTCTGCAAGTGCCCTGGAAACCTTATTTTTCACGTGTTGAAAACAGTCGATGTTTGAAAAAAGTATATGAGTAGTGCGAAGTTAATCAAAAATTTTCCTTAAACAGGCACCACTGAAAGTCAGTATTGTTAAATTTAAGTAAGCATATTCGGCTGTACCTTTATTTTTATATTTCAATAAATAATAAGTATTTGTAACGAAATTTTAAAGACAAATAATAAACGACCATCCATCATACAAGCATTAAGATGTTATAACCTCGGAGAAATAAATATAAAAATAATTAATAAGATGTAATGTATGCCTAGACCGCTATATATGTAAGTGCGCCCCACGCTTTAAAATTTAATTACCTATTTAAAGACCAAATGTTTTATAGCTGTACAAGTTAACAG
Source organism: Philopedon plagiatum (assembly GCA_963971165.1). Taxonomy (NCBI): domain Eukaryota; kingdom Metazoa; phylum Arthropoda; class Insecta; order Coleoptera; family Curculionidae; genus Philopedon; species Philopedon plagiatum. The sequence continues at coordinate 11,295,261 of OZ020191.1, forward strand.
AAAACCGGGGTATGCATGTGTGCCCAGTAAAGGGAGACGCAGTTTGTAAGTTGCTTTACTTTTCGCACGATGCACGCACTGCACACCCCGGTTTTCTGTTAACTATAAAAGGAAAATATTAATTTTTAACTTTTTAGTGCGCTACACACAGGGATGGGCTTCGACGCGTCAACTTTAATTGTCGACGTTGACGCGTCGACAATGCATCAACAATGAAATTAATGTCGACAATGTCAAGAATACTAAAAATGTGAGGTTAAGTTAGGAGTTTAGGAGTACCTATATTTTTTGGTGTGAGGGTCGCTCAAAAGTAAAACAAAATACACAATGTATTTTGTTTGTTAGTTGTAGTTAAACAATATTTAACTAGAAAATTCCCAATAAACTAAGAGTTTTTCTTAATACCACTCTCAATAGAAATACCCATATTTTCGAGGTATTTTTTAATGGAAAGTCGTTGATCTAACCAAAAAACACTTAAGGTAAATTGAAAAGCCGCTAGTCATTTTTCCGATGGCTTTTCTTTCCGGCAACAAGTAGTTATCTTTATGTTATTATTTGAAATTGTGATGTGGGTTTTCCGGGAAATCAACAAAATATCAGAGTCCACTTTCCGCTTTTCGGTCTGTGTTAAATGTATTTGTGCTTGAGGAGTTTGTAATGAAGTGTCGAGTTTGAAAACATATTACATGAAAATGACAATTAAAAATTTGTAAACCATTCACTCAAATCAGACACTCACAAAAGCCTGTTTCAAACAGCTTAAACCCAATCAAACCCAATCAAACAGCTTAAATAACACAAAAACTAGTCATAAGACTTGTACGTTTTTTTTATGTACAGAACTGTACGAAATCTGGGTTTGGATTTTGATAAGCATAACAACATATTTTATTTGAAACTTTTTTTAGCGTGCATAAGGTTAAAACTACTGTACTTAATGTACGTAATGATCTGTGCGCCCATATTAAAAAGTCTTCTTGTAAAATTTGTAAATTGGAGTTGATAAATCTTTTTTCGACTAAAAGTTATCAGTCGAAATCCCCATATTAAAAATTTCCATCATGTGGGATTGGAGGCTCGAATTATACCTACACCTTAGCACTCCACAGCGCTACAGTAAGTGAATAATCAGACTAAACGACCTAAACATCAATATAACAAATCTATAGAGCGTATTTGTACGAGATAATCTTATAATGCCTTATTGATTTACTCCAGCTTTATATCTTTATATCCTTATACCAGAATCCATAAGAGATAAACTCGATACTACAAATTTATCTGTTTTGTGGATCACAAACATATTTGCACAGTTTTTTCTAAATTTATTTTATATTCTAAATCAAGGTCAATTTTTAAGAGCCAACAATGCTTTTTTCTTAATAAATAACAGTGACATTTTTTTAACATCAGTCTTGTCACATTATTAATTTATAGATTTTCGGTTGATATCAGTCAGCTCTGATTTACGGACATTCCTTGAGAAGCTTTAACAAGAGGAATGAAGGTATGAAGGTGTATTCTTTTCATGATTTTTCATCTTTATATAGACTTGTCATTTAAAAATGGTTTAAGGATACGGACCTCGGGTTTTCGATGTTTGTTTCGAAGATGTTCCTTTTTTGAAGACCTTTAAAATGAGGCACCACCGTGGGGTTGCATTTAAACTTTTTGACCCCAAGTCCCTAGCGTCAACCATCAAGGGGGTTGAAAAAGTTAAATTACGTAAAAAAATAGATTAATTAACTGATAAGATACAACCAAAACTTGGTGTCTCTACTTTACTAATAGCTAATCTTTTTGCCCATACTAAGGCTTTTCGAACACCCTGTATATCTGAATAAACTACTCGGGTTAGGTTAGTTATAGGCAACAGAATATACCTACAGTCGAGACCGCAATCCATATTTTTTGACAGGCACATATGCTAATATAGTTCAATTTATCATGAACTTACATATGAGCAGAGACTATAAAGAATATAGACAGACACTCGAATACACCGAAAAGCTGGTCTCCCTTGAGACATTTGGTGGGTTTACTGGTTTATGGTTTAAAAGTCTGTTTGTCCACCATTATATATACATGTGGATACATAGTATACATATTTATATAATGGTAGACAAACAAACTTTTAAACCATAAACCGGTAAACCCACCAAATGTCTCCAGGGAGACCCGCTTTTCGTTGCACGGCAGTGTTCGTCTAGGTATTATTTAGTCTATAATACCTTTTTAGTCAAGATGCATACAGAAAGAAGAATTTTTGTTAGCAAGATTGTCAAGCAGAACATCTAAATGCAGCAAGAATGATTGAGGAGGAATACTTGACAATCCACAAGGCGCCGAGAATTTCTTGAATTTCATGGAGTATCTTAAAAAAAGGTCCCAAACTTGGAACACAATTTTCAGTTAGACTTGGAACACCATTTTCAGTTACGCCTGTTTGAAATTCAAATTTTTTTTTTCGTTTCCTGGTCACTATAGTTTACTAAAACCATGTTTAGTTTTAGTTTGTTATAGTATATTCTAATTTAGTTTTGGGTTGTTATTTATTCAAGGGCTTGCTTTTTAAACAAGGAAAAAAGACATTAATTTACATGGAAATCAATTTTTAACACAAATTAATTTTACTTGTCTTAAATATACGTTTGATATAAATTTAACTATCCAACGCGAAATTACTATATAGTCTTGTTTTTTCGTAATGCTGTCTTTTTTCCAAGAAAGTAGCATAAATCTGAAGTAAATTCTATGAAAATGTATTTATAAGATGTGGTTCCTTTGGACTATTAATTAAAAAAGCTTGTCATAAATTAAAACTTCCACGGAATATCAAAAAGTATTCAAATTATCACGAATACAACCTTAGTTTACCCTACCTATCATTTAAAACAATTACAAGTTCTTTAAAGCAAGAACCTCCTATAGCAAGTGCAAAAATATTACACATAAATGTAATCAGGTTTATTTTATTTTTATATTTGGTTTATAATTTTTTAAGTCTAATGAAAAGGATCAGGGATTAAGGCCTTGCGGTGCTTTTTCAAAAATAAGTAAAGCCCTTTTGCGTTATATTAAATTTTTTCCAAAGATAAATGAATACTGGCAGAAACCATTGTATCCTCAGGACAGAGCGTATAAAAGAATATAAAGCCGACTGATATTGACAAATTGTTGCGAGATTATCTTTAAAATGGCGGTGCCATCACGCAATTTAGCATCGTTTGTGAGGACAATATTTGTCACGGTTTTATGTTTTCTTTATTTAATTTTATATTGGCGATTTGCTGAACGAATGAAAGAATAATGTGCAGTAATTAATTGTTATAAATTAACTGTATTCCTACCTGATGTATTTTAAAAGACGAACAGTGTTATTAGTAAACAAAGCTTGTTAGCTTTGTCCTCTTTGGTTTAGGGATGCAACAATACAGGACCTTTGGTGAAGTAAGGAACCAACGGTGAACAAAATTCCTGCAATTTTTAAGAGATTTTGATCTAGATGGCCATATAATACCGCTTAGAAAATAGCTGACTTTATGTCCTGCAATTTGTAAGAGTTTTTGTCCTTGATGGCCAGATAATAGCGCTTAGAAATTATTTGACATTCTTATGTCAGCTAATTTCTAAGCGCTGCTTTATGGCCATCTAAACTGCTGGCCACTCGAACTTACACATAAAGATTTTTAGGCAAAATTTTGGGTTCAGTATTTTCAACAGGAATGCTAATTTTTGAACGCGTCTTGTAGCTTTTAAGAGCTAGTGTTCTTCGGATTAAGCTGAATGACGTATATTTGTCGTAGTACCATAGGTTTATGATATACGGGGTGATCAATGGTCATGCAAAAAATCAAAACGTTTGTATGAGTGAAATTTCCGCAAAACCTTTTTTTGGTCGTTGCAATATGGTTCGTTACTAAGGTAACATCAATATCTCTAGACGTTTTTGTCACTTTTTGGATTAAGGCCCTTAGGTCTTGTACACACTACTAAACATAAAATTTGGGTAGCAAAATTTCTAAAATGCTATAACTTGACAATGTTTTTTTAGGGATTACAGGAACCTTTAGATTAGGTTTAGAATTAGAAATTTTGTAAGAATTGACTTTGGCCGTTGTTAACCAATCTTGTATATTGTAGAATATCATGTAATAAACTTGTTCTTGTCGCTACGTTTTTGTCTATTATCGACTCGGTATAATGTGTAAATTTCAACCTGTATATTTCAACTCCCAAATAAAATGCTTAGATTATAGAAAATCTACGTGAAATAAGGATTCCAAATCCGTAAAAATCATCAAGAACCGTCAATCCAATGTCAAGTTACAGCATTTTAAAAATTTTGCTACCCAAATTTTATGTTTAGTAGTGTGTACAAGACTTAAGGGCCTTAATCCAAAAAGGGACAAAAACGTCTAGAGATATTGATGTTACCTTAGTAACGAACCATATTGCAACGACCAAAAAATTTTTTTGCGGAAATTTCACTCATACAAACTTTTTGTTTTTGTGCATGACTTCATTGATTACCCCGTATATAATAAACCTATGGTCCTACGATAAATATACGTCATGCAGCTTAATCCGAAAAACACTAGCTCTTAAAATCTGCAAAACGCGTTAAAAAATTTGCATTCCTGTTGAAAATATTGAACTTTAAATTTTGCTAAAAATCTCTATGTGTAAGTTCGAGTGGCCAGCAGTTTAGATTAAAAACTTTCAAAAATTGCAGGAATTTTGTTCACTGTTGGTTCCTTACTTCACTAAAGGTCCTGTATTGTTGTATCCCTCATCAAAGAGGACAAAGAGGCAGTTTCAAAGAACAAAACGGCATGACCAGACTGGCCAGTCTTACTTTTGGCCTCTTTGTTTTCGTCTTTTTGTTAAATAATTTTTGAAATTTTTGCATAAAAATTGTCCTCGGAATTAGCAGAACAGTACAGTGAGATTTGTATAGGCTCAGCCTTTTCAATTTTTCTCTCCAATTTATAGAAGCACTAAGCCCTCAAAAGTGTGAGTATTACAAATACCTAAGTTGGAGCTGCCAAGAAAGTGTTAAAAAATAATTTTCAAAAAGGATTTCGAAATTTATAAATTGGATTTTAAATCAAGTAAAGCTACATTACTTTTAAGTTGACTTAAATATAATCAGAAAACTGCAAAATTGAAATGTACTAAATGTTGTTATCAAGGCCCAGATAAAACCAGACCAGATGCGTGAGACTGTCAAATATCGTGTTCACTCTCGATGACCTTGAGGCGCGGCACAGGCTGCCTGCACCATCGCCACAAATTAATAACGTTAGCTCAAAGCTAAAAATCCGCCCGTTTCCGATCAAAGCTCTAACATAAACGTCTGTACTATGGTCCTTGTTCTTGATGCCAGACGGCCGGCCGATCGTCTCGTCAATTCTTGGCTCGCCGTCGCATGAACTACAGGCGACATTGGAGCTTTCGCATCTGGTCTGGTTTTATCTGGGATCAAGGTTGATACTGGCAGATACTGAATTGAAACCGACCTAGCGACTTCTTAATTTAATTTTCAAATTTATGGAAGGGTCAAGCCGTTTGGGTGTGATTGAACTATTACAAAAAGCTGTATGTGAACTGCCGAGAAGCAGACGCTTTAAAAAATAAATTTCAGAAATGAGTTTCAAATTTCCAAATTGTATCTAAAATCAAGTCAAATTAATAAATATTGCTTTTAAGTTGAAATATGATCAGAAAACTGCAAATTGAGATGTGCCAAATGTTGTTATCAACGTTGATACTGAGAAATTGAATTGTTTTAAGAAACCGGTCAAGTGACTTCTTAACTCCATTTCCCAATTTATAGAAAGGTCAAGCCGTTTAGGTGTGACTGACCTATTACAAACAGCTGAGAACGGGAGGCTTTAGAAAATAATTTTCAGAAATTAGTTTCAAATTTCTAAATTGTGTCTCAAATCAAGTAAGAATTCATGAGTAATATATCAAAATATTATCCAATTAACTAACACAAGTTTTAAATTGACAATGTGCTAAATGTTGTAATGAATATTGATATTGTCAGAAAAATAAATTGTTTGGAGAAAGCGACTTCTTAATTCCTCTTTCAAATTTATAGAAAAATCAAACCGTTTAGACGTGATTATTACAAAGTTACACGTGAATTGCTAAAAAAAATATTTTTCCAGAATGATGTCAAAATTTCTTAGTTGTATGTTAAATCAAATATGGTTTTATAAAATCTATCTCTCAAATGAAATATAAAAAATATCAACCAGTTAATTAATATTCGTTTTAAATTGATTAAAATTTGATTATAAAACGCACAGTTTAAATGTGCTTAATGTTGTTATCAATGTTGCTACTGACAGAAAATAAATTAATTTTTACCGTTTCAACTAAAACTGAAAACAAGCGCGACTACATTCAATTCAAAACGATTTTATTCCAAACGCGCGCGGCTTAACGTTTTCTGAATCTGACAGCTATAACTTATAAACGATACTTGAAACACAAAACCTAAATTACAGAAACATAACGGAACTTGCGAAACAGAAACAGAGGTTGAATTATTGTACAACAATGGTTCCTTTATTTTAAGGGTTGTCGTTTCATTAGTCTTACTAATTATTTTCTGTTGTTTAAAACTTAAGTATTTTGTTTCGTGAGGACCTTCATCTGTAAATTAAATTCGTTGTCTTCTAAGTGTATACATGTTTTATTTGATTATTTTTTGAGTACTGTTATAATCTTGTGTATTTCGATTGTTCTTTTATTAACTAGAATAGTCAGCTGCCATCCCTACTATTTTGGGATTTTAGCACTGCTATTATTTAACACTTTTTCTTCTCGATTCATCATAGGTGGTAATTGAAGTAATTTTTGGTAGGGAGGAAATTGATATTAAATATTTAGTAGATAATTATTGTGGGGGCATATTTTTACAATCGTTTATTTCTACCTGCTAAATTGCGCCTACAGTAGAAAGAAATACTACAAAAACTGAAAGAACTACGCATAGATTCATTATAAAAGCATTAAAATCAATACATTTTCTGGATTTTCTGTTTTAGTGAAAACCCAAAATAATCCAAAGTATTTTTAATTTCAAAGACGCATTTTACCAAAATATGTACTATTATAATTTAATAAGAATGTCTTTACTTAATATGGGAAAATTCAAATTAAAAAAAATTTAATTTAATTTTCAACCATATTAAGGGTAATTTAAAAAACACTATAATCAAAGCATACACTAGATGAAACTGAGCAAAATATTAATTATTAACAACGGATCGACAAAGAGTATTCTAGGTAGCAAAAATAAAATACAATATTACTTAAAACTAACTTCTAGAAAGTTAATATTGATAACAAAATGATTCGTATCCCATATACATGCATGATTTTATTGTTGCCTATGCAGTAGAGCATTTAACAAAAAAAAAACTCAGACAGGGGTAAAAGTATTTCAAACAATTAGATATTCCAACGCTAACCACCGGAAGAATTGTTTCATATAAATGCGAATTGCAAAATTGGCAAATTTCATATTAAAATTTGAATCCCATACACCCAAACAATTATGCAAGCAAAACAAATTTTCTTCGATGTGGAACAATATTCGTAATTTGCGAATATTGTTCTACATACATGAAATTTCGCTCTTGCTTTTCTGTCCCCCGTCTCTTTTTTCTTGGTTCAAGGCTGATTTTCAAACCGCAATCGTATATTAGCGGCGTTAGGTAATTCAACCTTTTTCATCGTTTTCTCTGATTTTTGACAGGCACTTGTCGAACTATTACAACAATAAGAATAAGTAGTTGCCTGTCAAAAATTTCGAGAAAAGCGGTAAAAAGATTGAATTGCTGAACGCTGCTTTTTTCAAAATAAGTCCAATAACTTATTTAGGCGGACCGCAAGAGTTGTGTTGTTTAGCAAATAAATAACTTTTTAGTTTTTCAGTGCTGACCGTTTTTTACATTAATGGATATACCTACTGTATTGTTAGTTTGACGTAAAACCTAACCTATTCTATTTTCTTTGGTCAAGTCTTTCTACAGAAGTGTATTTTACAGCGATATTACTCTGAAAGTAACAAAAATATTAGTTTTCGTTTTTAATAGTACGGATAGTGACAAAAAACGTGGAATCTTGGGGTTGAACTTTTGTTAATTTTAATTATTAGTCGAGTGCTACTTTTTTGCATTAACGGCAGTACTATGTTGTTAGCGTATTTGCTAACCTAAAATATTTTTAAAAGAAGCGTATTTTAAAAGAATTTTACTTTAAAGTTAACAAAATGGTATATTTGTAAATCTATTTTGCTCCAAATCGTAACAATATTGACAGCTTTCTTAATTTTTTCCAACATTACCGGAGTTTGCAAAACTATACAAGCTGAATTTTCAAAAAGGTACAATGGCGCACGGATATTAAATTTCTTAGAAAGTACAGATCAAATGGAACATAGGAAATGGCTTTTATTTATTCGAGTGGTTTGATATATTTTGTCTTTGATCTTTGGAAAGGAAAATTGCTAAAAATACAATATGGATAGGCGGATTATTTGGATAGTGAGTTGTTTTGTTATTATTTCGTATTTTAAATGATTTTACTTCCTATGTTAGGAAAAAGTATTATAATCATGAAAACATCTTTTAAAATTTAGGATGGATTATATTTCTTCTCTGTCGGATTTTATCATTGATGATATTTTGTTGACCATTCCAGGTGACTTCTTCAGAACAACTACCCGCTGGTGGCTTAAAATACCAAAAATCATTCTAGTCAAAGATAGTTGTTACCGTGAGTAGTAGAATACTATACTTTTTCTATGACTGTTTTATTAAAAAGTCTGAAAATTAAATTATTACAATTTTTATAATTTATGTACCAACCTTTAAATAAATAAATGTTGACCTGTTAAAATTTAAGTTAACAGTATATTTTTGACACAATGATTTGGTAATTGTTTTTTAAGCTTGCTTTTGTGTTTTAAAAAATTAAAAATATTAGAGTTACTTCCTGGCTGGTTTAAAGAACTGTGAATAATAAACATGATTATTTGTGACTAATCACAGACCGATGAATAATGAATCATTATTAGCCGTGAATAATAACTAATATTATTTTTTAAAGATTGCTTGAATATGATGGTTTTATTAAATAGTGGTAGAATTTTTTTTATAGCATTAGTAAAAAAAGTGATTCATTCGATGCTCAAAAGGATGTCGAAATACTGCTAACACGATTTTTTAAATAGGTGTTTTTGAAATAAGGAATATTTTAAACAACTAATTTCGATAAAGTTCTTAGATCCTTATTTTAAATGGTATTATACGGAATATCTATGGAGCGTTAGAACAATGTATGAATGGAATAGGAAAGCATGTATTGCTTCATATTCATTTCAGTAAACGCCTGTCTATATAACTCTTCCTGTTTTAATTTCATCCAAGTTGATTATTTTATTGTTCATTAGTTATAAGTTTATCTTTGTGAAGTTAATTTGTATTCTTGTCATTAGAATATAAGTGTTGTACAAAACAATTTTGTTTCATTTGCTATTCAAAAGAATCTGTAATTCATATCAAATATCATCTGAGAGCTAAGGTTCATTAAAGGCGAAATTGATATCTCGGGATAAGTCGCGGGTCGCGAATCATTGGTCACGCGTCCAGGTTCCTGACGAATTCTGCCAGAGTTTGCTGACGAGTTTACACCTCAATATTTGATCAAGTTTGGTTTAGTAAGAGTTTAATATTTACTAACACTTTTCATTAACTTGATCTTTTAACGTCGAGACTACAAGAATCTTCCAGAGTGCCTTCCCGTCGTAATTGCGATAAATTTAGGTAGTTCGAAATGCCATCTTTTATATTACAGACAGGATTAACTACTTGACGCTACCATATTCTTAACCTAGGTTCTGATCTGTGACAACAGAAAAGAATGACGTGGGGGAAGATGTAAGATAAAGAATTCAGCATGAAAGCAAATTTAATGCCACTACTCGCTACAAGATGTCCTAAAATCGAAGAATATCTTACAAAATTCGAAAATGAAAATTTACAAGATCGTTATCAGACCAACAGTCTTATACGCCTCGGAAACATGGACACTCCAAAAAAGAAGAGAAAATGCTGGAAGCGTGGGAAAGAAAAATTCTTAAAAGATATATGGCCCAATACAGGAAATTGGAGAGTGCTAATGAATCATCAATTTAAAATTAAATACAAAAGCCCAACAATTGTAAATGAAATTCGGAGTAGATAAGCTGGGTGATGCATGTACAAAGAACAGAAAACTCGAGAAGCATCAATAACGTGCTAAAGGCGAAGATACAAGGTAAAAGGGCAAGAGGTAGACCTAGAAATAGGCGGCTGGATGGAGTGGAAGAGGACCTGAAAGAGCTAAAGATAAATAACTGGAAGAAAAGGACTAAAGAAAGGAAGGGGTGGAGGAAAATTGTGAGGAAGGCTAAAAAGGAAATAAAAAAGGAAATAAAAGCTGAAGAATAGACGGGCGATCAGACATCTATATCCCTACTGGCATTACAGTACAGTAGGGTTGATACAACGGCTAGCCACCGTACCAAAAACTCAGGCTAAACCCTATGGGAGGCTATGGGCCTTTAAGGCCTTGAGAAGCCAAAGAGAAGCCAAAGAGAAGAAGAAGAACAGGAAATATTGAAAGCACGTTATGTTATGTATGAATTTAGTGATTATATTCACAGTACTTGTTTAAAAATGCTCGTGCTGAAACGAATAACAAATCCTTTACCAGACTAACGTAAATAACTATAATTACACCGCTTGCTCGGACTTAATTATTTTTGTACTTACGTAACTACATCTAGAAAACAGCTTGTATTAAAAATATCACGAGTTCCCATTTGAAATTGCATGACACTTTATCATTATATTCTCTTGACATGATCTGAACATACGGACCGGCAAAATGGTTTTCGTCGTCATCTCGAGGGATTTCGAATAGAAAAGGCACCACTAAATGTGCCGTCAAAATGTAAAGGAAATGTAGCATTACGAAAATTATTGATATCGACTTCTTGCGTGATACACCGGGAGTAGCTCTTTAAGAATTGTTCTTTTTGATGGCATGGCCCCCATTGTTCTTTTGGATTGAACAATAATGGCAAAAATACTTTTGTGAAAATATTACACCTGACTACTAGTCGAGTGTTGGAATTCTTTACTGAAGACATCAATTCCTTAAGTTATTTACATTAAGTTATTGATGTCATTGATTAGGTCATTGAATTTCAGACAAGCGAGCTTTTAATAATGGATTGACGGATCGTCTGATCTTAAATAAAACTTTGTTTGTGGCTCTTGAAGTAATGTGTTTATGTCAGCTGAGATCATGTTCGAAAGCGATGCCAACAAGATCGAACGTTTCATTGTTCTGTAGGACTTTTTGGGTCACAGGGAGCAAGACAGGGTTTTGGAGGCGTTGAACTGAACAGGGTTCTTGACACCCCAGTCTAAGATTAATTGAAGATCTTTGGAAAGGGATAGGTGCATAGATTTGCGTCTATTATCCAGCTCAAAATCGAATGTTGGGGTAAAAGGTACTATCGTCAGCGAAATTGTAGATGGGATTGGTAGTTGAAGAGAGCAGGTAATGTGAAGATGAAATAGGGTTGGTGCTAGGACTAAATAGTGGGGTACGCCAGCATTGATAGGATGGAAGATAGATGAGTGACCATCCACCAAGACAGATATGCGCCGATTAGAGAGAAAGCTATATATGCCATATTGGGTCAAAGGCCTTGGAAATATCAAGAACGACAATCTGGAATTATGGGGTTATGATAAATTTAAACACGCTCAAAATAAGTTGAGGAAACTCTCATCGGTAGTTTGTTTGATTGGCATCTGATTAATGCGCTTTAGACATCGATGAATTTAAAAAGTCGCCCAAAACGTCTCTTAGGAGTAATAAAGCAGATGAAAAAATAGGACAATATTTTGTAGATAATGTAATAAGTGGACACTATACTGTTTTCGATAGAACTTCCAATAATTGACAGTACAATTCCAGTATTGACACAATATTCGCAATATAGTGTCAGTACTGTAAATGGTAAAATAATTAGTAATTGTAGAAGAGCTTTCCGATACAAGAAAATTAGAGTAGTAGAAAGTTTTAGGTGCGGGGAAAATACAAGCGGAGCTACATTTCGTGAATTGTTATTTTAATTTCTAAAGATATTTTTGTGAAAAATAAAGAAATCGGCGTCCATTTATCTTTTTTGCAATCTTCAAGAATTGAATTATCAAAATTTTTATGATTTTAAGGAAAAATAAATTTAGTTAATGAGGAATGAGGAATCCAGGCCTAAATTAATGCCAAGAGGGTTGGTGGCCCGAAGTTAAGGCCAGGGCAAGAATCATGGGAGGAATAAAAAGGTGCTTTAGTCATGTTCTATATGCGCCAATGACATATACCCTGTATGATATTTTATATAGCTCTCAAATTTAATTTTTTTTATTCAAAAGGAAAAAAATAAAAATGTAGGCCGTTTTTTCAATAACAGAAATCGGTGCATGCAATGTAACTTATTAACTATAGTAGCGCACAATTGAAACACAATTTTTAATTAGGTGTTGTCAACTGTATTGCGCTAAGTTTCCTCTGACCACTATTTTGCGACGCAAAATAACTTAAAATATTAGATCCAACATACCACCATAAGAAGATCGCTGACAAGAAAGAGAAGTTATTAAATACCAGATATGTGTATTCTTGACTTAACAATGTATGACAAGAAAATTTAGTTCTTGCCAGTTCAACATATCTTGGATATACAAGTACGCAATCTACTTAAGTAGAGTGTTTTATCCTTAACTATATAATTCTTTTCTCTGTGTGTACCAAGAAATACCTTAAATTAGCCAATAATCCCATATAAAGTTCGACAACAAAACTGTCTTAATCCATTTGCATTCCGGCCGTGCGCCTCCTTAATTCGCATTGATTGCACTCCAGCCATACGTGACGTCACATCCGACTCGGGGTAAATTCGGTTATGAAGGTTTAGTTTTCGGGCCATGATCCGTTTTGGGATTCAGACAGCGTCGAAATGTGTGTTAGTGTAACACCGATTTCAATAAAATTCTTGAGAGCTTTTAAACAAATTTCGTAGTGATTTTCTACGATTTGTAACGATCAGAGATGAAGTTTTAAGTTGCAAAGTTTGGTAAATAGTTGCGTATTGATATAAAAGTGCATTAATAAAAACAAATAATGTTATAAAAAAATAATTCTTAAAGGTATGTACGTTCTCATGTACGAGAACCAAAATGAGCTAGAAGATTTACAAAATTATCTGCGACTGTGGGCTTTCATAATGTAAACTATTATTCTCAACTTTTCATAATGTTCATTATTACGATAGGCATTTCTTTCTTTGTAACATAATTTTGTATAGTATGATTCACCATTTGCCAAAAAATTGTATTACAACGTACCTAATATTACACGTAAGAAAGAAAATCATACCAGTGTATCAAATCAAACCCAGTGTATGTAGCTAGCGCCCCCTATTGTGAAACTTCAAAATGCTCACTAATTCTTATTTCTCGCCCATACGAAATATAATAATGCCAACTTTCAATTCGATACATTGCATTGAACTATTCTCAAATTATGACTTATTTTCCAAAATAAACTTTCCCTTTCAACACCCTGTATCTTTATAACGAGTATCATTTCGAAGATACTTATATGAGTTAATTGGTCTAGTTTAATGTCTAGTATCTCCAGTTGCTCTATGGCCTATAAGTTATGGGATACCCTGTATATTTCAAGTTTGAGCGATCGTACTATAGTACTAGCCCGACTCACACTTCCAGAGCTGGAAACATCCGTAGGGATTTTACCAGCCCTCTATGAGAATACATGGAATGGTACCTCCTCGGTCGAGGACGAGCTCCTCTACCCCCTTCCTTGTTTAAGACAGTGAGATACGGCGTCCCCAAGCGGTCACCCATTGCTAACCGAGCAGGGTGTTGTTTAATCTCAGTGAGTCATGAGTTCAAATGATATACCAAACTTTCATAATTTACGTAAAATAAGTTCAGTTCGGCTCTGTTCCAGTCTCAGGAGTTTCAACTAATGGGCGAACAGTGTACGAGTCAGTTGAAAATATGTTCGAGAAATAAGCCCCATTTATATTTCATTGTTAACTTTATAAATTATATATGAGCGGTAAAGCTGAGAATAATGGGCCATAATAATGTCAAATTTGTGGATTCCTGGATTCATTTAAGGGCATTTGAGTTTCGTAATAATCCATTGCAGAACGTTGTCTGTGTTTACACAACAAGATACAGGGTGTCTCTAATACATAACCAAGCTTATTTTTAATATCAAAACTATATACTAGAAATATTATCTTCAACGCTCCGGATCTTGAGAACGAAGAATTTACGGATTTTCCGTTTCCATTTTTCTTATTTTTGAGCAGAAAATATTCTTTGGGGAACGCTCATTACCTAAAGCACTTTCCAGCATAATATAAAATTCACACTAATTTCCTAACGTTTTTTTTGGGAAAAATAAAATTGCCATTAAGTTTATTACTTAATATATATTTGATTAAAAGAAGAAATTCTAACATAATAATCCATCACAAACTTGAGTGATATGTAGCAGACGTTAATTTTATTAGAATTTCAATTTGAGTATTAACAAAAGAGACATTCTGACATCCCCTCAGGATCATGCTCCACCGCGCGATCCTATTCTATGTTATAATATTTTATTAAAATCAATTTCCTTGTTAAATTACTTTACTTCCTTTGTCCGATATCTTTAAACAATAAGGACATTATTTTTAAGGTATTATTAAGAATATTGAGGCTCATTCTTCTTTACAAAGTTATTTCTTGTTCGAGCTGCTAATTAAATATTGTATTTATAAGGAAATGCCATTTTAAGAAGTAATTACAAAAAGCTGCTTATCAGATTTAGTATATTAAAGGTTTCCATAGGTTTGCTTAGTTTATGTCTTTTGTCAATTACCCTTTTAAAATAAAGGGGTGGACTTCCGCTCGCGCTTCCTTTCTGTAGTTTTACTATTATCGCATTTTCGATATTCCCCTCAATTGTCGCTGCCTCACCTTGACAGCACGCCGTTTCAGTTTTTTTTAATTCTTACAGCCCGGAGCTGTCGTAAACTTCAATCGAAATGTATTGTATGTATCTAATTCATCTTCTGTTATAACTATCCTGAAATTGCCGTAGGTGATACAACCATACAACCAACGAAATTATTATGAAGCGAGGTGGGTCAAAGAAAACTCATTTTTAAGGGATTAAGGGATTAAAAGTGACACTTTAACAGAGGAACTAAAATAGCCTTCTTTAGCTACGGAGTGCAAAAAATAATAAATTACATACATACGACAGATTATTTTCCATAATTCTTATTCTTAATTTTTAGCTCGTATTTGAGTCCTCCTCTTCCTCCTTTTCCCCCTCGAATCGAAATCGAAAAAATATTCGTATTTAGTTGTAGAATTCAAATTTAGAATTAGAACGCGAGCGGTATCCCACCCCAGAGCAGGATTTGCAATTGTCAAAACCAGTCTAATTTGACAATTAAAAGTTTAAATTTACAAATATAGGAATGAGACAAGTTTCGTCTTACGAATTTATTTCCGGGTTTCTTTGCAAATTTATGAGGAAAGTTGCAATTTTAGGATGTATTTTACACAAAAATTGAATTAAATTTATTTTAGCAACAACTTTCTATACTGACCAGCACGAAAAATGGGCACTTTAATATTTTGATGAATTTTTTTTACTCCTTGCTTTGTAAGTCATTATTATGACACAATTATGACATTAATTTGACAGACGTAAGTACAACTTACTTCCCTAGGGATGGAAGTGATTTACTTACAACCCTAGAGAAGTAAGTAAATAAGCCTGGGACATAAAGTACAATTTCAAAACTAACAAAACTTGGTGACTGTTCTTGAAGCTTGTTTCTGTCTTCGCCGTTATTGTCATTCCCATTAAATTCCGCAGCTGTGGTTTTTGTTGACATAGAGGTGGTACTTATATGCAATATTTTCATTGACGTACTGGATATTTCTGATATGATATATGTGGGACTGGTTTTATTGTACAAAATTCTGTTTGCTACCTCATTTTTGTTGGAGATGCTATCTGCAACGTAGCCCTCGGCAATAGTATCCGATTTCCAACTTCCATGTCTTTTAAGGGCTAGCACGTCGACTCCAGTATTGGCTAGTAGTATAGCGGATGCTCTTCGAAAAGCATGCCCAGTATAAGATTCTGCGTTTTGTAAACTGAGGTATTTAGCTATTTTGATTGGGATTGATGAAATAATGTTTTTACCTACATACTGACCAACACATTTGCCGTGTTGGTAGCGCAAAAAGAAACGTTGATGAACACGTTTAACCATATACATACCTTATTCTAAGATATTTTTTAAAAATTTCCAAATGACAAATACTTCCTTCATTTCGGGAAACTTTAAACCTTCGTGGCATACCATTTTTTGAGTAGGGTATGCTGATAATGACTATATTCTCCATCTCTTGGAAATTTTCTATAATTGTATTGCACAGCTCTTGCGAACAACATGCCCCCCAATCCCCATAATCGCAACAACTTTCATCAAAAGGAAATCGATGTCGTCGGCATTCGTCAAAAATTCGTTTATTTGTTCCTGTGCGAAAATACTTGCTTTTTTAGGCTTATACCCATCGTTTTTCCTCTTTAAAAAAGCTGTAAGTTTTGGAAATTTGGGAATATCAACATTTTCTTCAACGAATAGAACTGACTTCAACATCGAGTACTCGCACCAAAAACTAGCAGGAGATTTTAATACTTTTGACTTTTCCAGGAAATACGTCAACAAAACTGTTTCGGAAACTTCTATAACAGTTCTTCTCTGGCTCCACTCCTTAGAGCACTTGTAAGCAGCTTGACAACGCCCTTTTGATTTTTCGAGCAATAAGGACAAGCAGACTTGCTGCTTCATGGATAATTTCCATGCTTACTAATTGGCAAAACGTGGCAAAACCAAATTTAACTTTTGACACTGACAAAAATCATACGATGACAGGTAAACATTCAAGTAAAAACCTAGACACTCAAAGAAGACTTACGAACAAGTAAAAATATGTGTTACTAACTTTACTTTTTACTCAAAATTAATACTAGGAGTGGAAAAAATATAACACGTTATTCGGGATGTAAAAGTCTTAACCAGTCTCGGATTATTTTGTCAGCCTTCGTTAGCGCTCGGACACGAAATTCGTCCTCGACTGGTAAATCCTACTTACATCCTTTATAACGTAAATAACTAATTGAACCTTCATAACTTTTTAGTTCTTGAACCGATTTTAATGATATTTTAAGAAACTTTCTATCGACTTTTAATCATCATCATTTTAAATTCAACAGAAAATAGTGTATATGTCATATTATAAGAGGAAAAACAAATATGCCGTTTTTTTAAGCTTAAGTTTGAGACACCCTGTGGAGTTATTTGACAGGCCAGGAAATTGATGTTTAAAAAATCACTAATAATTTTTATTCCATCTTAAATTTCTTATGTTATTAAACAGTAACACAAAATATCGTTAAAAATGTTCATGAAAACAGTACTAATATCGAGTGTTACTACCACAAGCTTGAATGGCAGCGTTCATTCTCCTCGACAGACTTTGCACCAAGCGACTTATATTTTCCAGGGGGCTAGCTGCCCATTGCTCGGAGAGTGCTCTACGCAGTTTAACCAGGGTTCTGGGGGGCGGTACTAGGTTGCGAATTCTCCTACCAACCATATCCTAGACAAGCTCAATAGGGTTCAAATCTGGACTGTGTGGTGGCCAGTCCATTTTTTATGGGATGTTAGCGTCATTTAGGTAATCTCTAACTAATCGAGCTGTATGGGGTCACGCGTTATCTTGTATAAGGAGAAAACCATTTCCTACCAGCTATGCATGTGGAACATCTGCTAGTGTCTTAATGATTTACTTTTCAGCTTTGATACCTTTCCTGGGACAAAATATAACTCGGTGCGTGATTCTATAGAAACTCCGGCCCAAACCATGACTGAGCGCCTCTTTGAAAACCTATTCTGGGATTGAATGTGCATTTGGCATAACGTTCAACTGCTCGTCGCTATACTCTTTCTTTTCCGTATGGGTACCCAAAACAAAACCTTGATTCGTCGGTAAATAATATACAACTCTACCCATTTTCATCTCAGGTCTGAGGTTGTCTGGCAAATTGCATCCGATGTCCCCTATTAAGCTCGGGTCCCGTAGTGGGTCGTCTTGATAGAAGATTTGCTTCATTTAGCCTTCTTCTAATAGTTCCATCACTTACGTTTACTTACCTTACATGGTGTAATTGATTTCGTATTTGTACTGCTGGCAGAGGTGGTAAACATCGATTCCTTAGCGATAAAGTTACAATGATGCGACCGTCTCTTTTAAAAGTTCTTCTACGTGGACCTGTCCCTGGACGCATGCTGTAGAAACCTGTCTCAAGAAAGCGCTCGTAAACACGTTGCACTGTACTTCGCGCACACCTAAATTTATTGATTACGTAACGTTGGTCTCTACCATCTTGTATCAAAACTACAATAGCCGATACCACTTCTGGACTTAAAACCATCTTTGCCAGAGTATTATTGGCAACACACAATAATTATGTTTTTTGAGTGACATCTGCAAAAGCATTCCATGGAAACGAAAGCAATATTCCACGAATATGTTGATTAAGATTAGGAGCGGATGTTGGCCTGGAATTAAAGTGACTGCGAATTAATTATTAGTGTTTTTTTAAACATCATTACCTCTGACAAAAATAAAGCTATCGAGATGAACAAAAAACAAAACGTTGAAAAAAGTCAAACCTTAATAGCTAATTACTTTTGAAATTTCCTGGCCTGCCGAATATCTCCACAGGGTGTTTTAAGCCTTAAGCTTAAAAACAACATATTGTTTTTCCTCGTATAATATGAGATATACATTATTTTCTGTTTAATTTAAAATCAGTGATTTAGAGTTTATAAAATGACCTACAAATTTCTTAATAGATCATTAAAATCGGTTTAAAAACAAAAAAAAATTATAGAGGTGTCAAATTCGTTAAAATATTACAGTGTCCGTTTTTTGTGCCGGTTAGTGTATATTAAATCACTTAAACTTCGTTTAAAATTTTTAGTAAATTTTACTTACAATTCTAAATTATAGAGAAAGAGAGTATTCATATGTGACCATTTTTTAATAATATTGTCACTTAAAACTACAACAACAGTGCTTTGTTCTTAGATTTGCCGTTAATACATAATTTATAAAGTTAACAATATATTATTACTGGGGTGTATTTCTCATACATATTTTCTACAGGCTTGTACACTGTTTGCCCATTAGTCGAAACTCTGGAGTTCGATACAGGGGCGTACCAAATTTATCTTGAGACAATATTTTTACGGTGCGTTTTAGTATTATCGTGTGACAAAAAGTGTTAGTTTTCTATGGATGTTATAGAAAAAAAATTGCTTGTTATATTCTTGACAAAATATGTCTCAATTAAAATTAAATGGATTTATTTCCGGTGTCTGAATTTGTCACATGATATACAGGGTTCTGATAAATTAAGGAATAAATTCAATATATCAGAAATAAAAAAATTAACTTAAAAACCTTCGGACACATTGATTTGGTTTTATTGTTGCGCGTATTCTAAAATTATTTTGAATTATACAGGGTGATTCACAAAAGCTGTACAACTGTCAACTTTGATTTTTTTAACGAAACATCCCAATTTTTTGGCTGATTTGAATTCTTCGTAAAATTCTAGCCAAATTTCATATATCGTAACCTTTAACTAAAATTGACATGTTTCGAGATATTAATATATGAACGACAAATTTGATACATTTAAAAGATCTAAAATGTAAATGATTTAACTTAAGGCAAAGAAGTATGTCTATCTTCGATTTTTACAAGCTAAAATTTGCCGTTTAAAATGTCAATTTTATTGAACAATTATAAAAAGAATTATTAAGATTTCGATTCTCTTTTTGCAACTATTGACAGTGCTACAGTCATTAAAAGAAATATCTAAGATAGAATATACAACTTTTTCTTAAGTTAAATCATTTACATTTTAGACCTCTTTAATGTATCGAATTTTTCTTTCATATGCTAATATCTCGCGAACTGTTATTTTTGGTTGTAGGTTATGGTATACGAAAGTTGGCTAGAATTTTACAGATAATTAAACTCAGTCAAAAAAATTGGGGTGTTCCATTAAAAAATTCGAAGTTGTCAGTTGTACAGCTTTTGTGAGTCACTTTGTATAATTTAGAATAATTCCAGAACATTCGTAAAAACAAAACTAAATCGAGTGTTTGAGGGTTTTTAACTTAATTTTTTGATTTTCGAGATATTGAATTTATTCCTTAACTTGTCACAACCCTGTATGTTTTGGATGCTAAATTTTCAATTTGATGATCTGCTTCTGATAAAAAGAAATTTATTACAAAACTAAATCATATTTCTTATAATAGGAAATAGTAACCAAAATTGAAATGCAGCTTTGGTAATAAATATTCCTCCTCATACTCAAACATCGACTGTTGACACACAAATTAACAGCAGGTGTTTTCACTTTTAATCAAAACCAGAAACACATTTTTAACTTATTATAACATTAGTCAAATAGAGTTTGTTGTTTTTAAAAGGCGAAAACTTTTTTTTAAATTAACACTTTACAGTTTAATGCAGGTCTACCTTAATTCTACCAAAATGTTTCTGAATTTTATATAAAAGAGACTTAAGTCACAAAACGCCTTAACGACTTTTCTGCCTTGCTCGTATTTATTGGTAACACAGACACTGATACTTTTTATTTCATTACAATTTGAAGTGAAAGGTTTTTTCTTTTTTCATAATTTTTATAAGTATGACGGGTAATTGTTAAGATTGTGGCACAATTTTCTACAACATGATTTGCCATTTTTTTATGGTTACATCTTTAGCAACTCAACAGATTTTTGTATACTTTTGTGTACAAAAAAAAAAACGAGATTTTATAGTCATTTGGATTTTTTGTTAAATTATATTTTAGGTTTAAAAAAATTCAAATGACTATAACTTTCTACTAACACATTTTTTTCTCTTAAAATTTAAGAATTGTCGACAAAATGATGTAAAATTTGTTTAGAAAAAATAATAAATAAAATATCTAAGCGTGTGAATTTTTTACCCAGGTGGGTCAATTCAAAAATTCAACTTTTTTTCGCAAATTGCAAAATATTTTTTTTCTTTACCAAAACATTCCTAGAAGGCTCACTATTAAAAAACCTGAATTTGGCATGGATCCCATAAGTAACAACAGAGATATGCAACTTTGAAATTTCACGGGCCGCGCCTGAGAAGTAAACCTTAACAATTTTGCTAGCTCATAGACGATCTACGTCTATGAACAACTAACCACTTAAACTTTTGTTATCTCAAACTTTGTGACATAATGTCAATATCAACAAACCGTCTTGGGCATTGTGTAACATTTTTGTGTGGGTATACGTCGACGAAGGTCGGAAAATTTAGAGATTTAGCCTTGGAAAATTATGGTTAATTGGAGAAATATGGAAAATGTGCTTTGGAGGGTAAGGAGTAAAGATGAAAAATAATATCTGGAGAATTTTTCACCTGTATTTAAGAGTTTTGAAAAAATACCGTTCCAGAATCGGCTAGGTGAGGGTCTTGTGCACTTTAAGTATGTCCGAATTTGGCAATAAACATTTTAAAAGAAAAGATTTAAAAATCCTATATACGAAAATGGCAGCTGTAATATGCAAAAATGTCAGCAATAAAATCCTTGTATTGCTGCGAAATGTATATTTTATGCAATTTTATACATCGTTGTTTTACTACCTTAACATTTACTCTTCGAACGCGTATATTATTTCTGATGAAATAAGTGTTTGTAAATGGTATAGATATATAATGATTATTGCCTTTAACAAAAATACATTGTTTAAAAGGTGTTTCGGGTTTTAGATAACATCATCAGGTTATCTCTAAACAGAAGTCTTCAAGTCACTTCCTAAACAGAAGCTTTTTTTGTAAGAGAATGTCACTCAGATGGTTTAACATTGGACAAGATTAATTGCTGGTTATGCAACAGGGGAAGTGTTTTTAATTTAATTAAAAAACACTTAAATAATCGCAAATTTTATCCTACGTCTTAATATTTTTCATGTAACTCCAAACGTATCCCACAAGATGGAGCTACCGAAAAGAAAAGTAAAATCATAAATTTCGAATTCAATATTTTTTTATTAGGGATTTTTTCGATTTTTGCTTGTACATTTTTCTACTCTTGAGGATTTAGCACGTAAAGGTAAATCATTTCCTCGAAATTTATCCCCATAATCATTATCTAACTAATTAAAGTTTACTATAGATTTCCTTTCAACCAAATATTAATTTAATATGACAAACATAAACAAAACCATTAACAACAAACGCTGACGGAACAGCACCTGGCCGGAAAACCCCGATCGCACACGAGTACGCTAGCCCTGTAGTAAAAGAGGAGACACTAGTCGTCGTTCAATGGCAATGAACATCTGACGTCATATTCCAGATTTTTTAAATTCAGCTAAATTTAAACAGGTTTTTATTTCTCGATTAACAAATTACGAACACCCCCGAATTATCTTTATTGTCGTAGAGCACATAATAGCATACCCTTGATTAAGATGTTAGTATAAATATTATTACATACCCTTGATCACTGTTCTGGCGTTTAGAATGGGTTTAAAGTATGTATGTGGCTTCTTGTGTGTTTTTAGTAACCAACCTGAAAGACAAAATTAAAGATTATTTATTTTCAAACGATTGGAAAAACATTAACTTATGATAAATAATGTCAATATGATCGTGGCGCATTTATAATGAAGAAGTCTGTTAATGGGGTGTTATGTTACTTTACTGTTAAGAAAAAATAATAAAACAAAGCCTGAAAAGAAAATTTTCTGTGTACAGTCAGTTACTTTGTATTTTTGAACGGTTGCCTGACCCTAATCTATCCCTGATGTAGTCTATATTCTACCTGAAACCTAATCTGATTAACAAAAAAATAGTTTTATTTTTAAACTTATAAATGCAGCGAATAATTTTTTCTTAAAGTATTACTTTTTCCGTAAGAGTAGAGTGGTGTAACATTTAGTTATTAGATATTTCCAATCTATGGTGTCGTCTTTTACGATACATAGAAAATAACAATAGTTATTATTATACCCAGTTTCTAAAGTAGTGCTTTGCAATGCGAGCACTAAGTTCGCCGCTCGAGACGGAGCCTAGAGCTGCGATGGTGCGAGTGATTTCAAAGCACTTTCGAAACATGGTCTACGACCGTAGACTAAACACACAATCCATTTTTTAATTACTACTTTTTTTGCTAAATTCAGTGCTTATGACAAATTGCACAAGTTGCACTGCCAATTTAAATTTTTGCTAATTTGCATAATAGATGAGCGTTTTCAAATTAAGTTTTTTAAAGTTCTGCTAAACTAACTGTTTTTTATATGTGTACTTGCCCGATTTTTTTAAAATAATATAAATATACTTCGTAAAAATGCACCTCGAACCGAAAGTAGCTCGAACTGAAAGTAAATTTTCATGGAAACCCTGAGACAATATAACGTACGATAAAGTCTCCGGTGGACGAGTTGGTACGGCGCCAGCTTTGCAACCGAGAGGTGCGGGTTCGAATCCCGCTTCGACCATGGATATTTTGTGATTGTTGTTGGAAGGTGGTAGAGGAATTCTTTCTCGACCGAGGTGGTACCACCCCACACATCCTCCTAAAGGGCTGGTGAAATCCCTACGGATGTTTAGAGCTCTGGATGTGTGAGTCGATTCCCCAGTACACCCACGGTACATAGTACTTAGACTTCGGTCTTCGTGGGCTGTCAGAAGATAAAAAAAGATACTGTTTCGATCCAGAAACCAATGCTCGAAATATCAATTTTCTATAACAGGAGTAGAATTCGTTTGTGTCCTATCAGAAACATATGTTTCATCCATCTAGTCACACTTTCTCTGTCTCTATTCTTCAATAACACCGTGTTCAATTTAATCCTTATATAACGGAAATAACCGAAAATTATCTCTCTTAAGCTTAATTCAAAATCCAGGAAATCAACTTTGCATAAACCGCCCTGGCGCAGGAAGTCGGAACGTTTAGGCTTACAAATTGAATAGATAATAATTTTGTTTGAGTTTCTCTGTCTGGCATATGGTTAAGTTTATTGCCTTAGTGAGAACGTTTTGCGTTAGAAGATATTATAAATGGCATTGAGCCATTTACATTTTAATGAGCATCTTTTGTGTTCTAGTTTTGGCTTGTGTTTCGTCCTGAATATATTGAACTCCTTATTGAAATTACCCGATGGGGAAATTGGAAAGATTATAGCTTATCCATATGTATACGATAATATCTGGCTGGTTTCTTGATGTAGACTGACGGACAAAGGAAATAATATCTAGGAGGAGCCATTAACTCTAACCTATTAGCCATTTTATTTTTTAACATTATTGTAACAGTTATTGGATGTAAAAAACCATTGATGTGCGGTGTGGACAGCCCATTGCATTCTTTACATAAATGTACATACTCGACAAATAATACACTATTATAAGTAGTCCTGTAATAAATTCTGTCCCTAGTTATCAAGAGTCTTCCCAAAAATTTCAAGTGGAACTCTTGCTGTTTTGTTTTTAACAGGGCGTCAGTAGGTCCCCAACTTGTTTAAGCAAATCATTTGAATACAATAAGTAGAGCTGTAAACATGGAATGAGAGCTGTAAATATGAAATATTGTTTCTGTTGTCACAATCATTATTCCAACAAAAGAAAAATTACTGTAAAGTTCTTGCGGCTTACAAATTTCTGTAAAGGTTAATCGACCTATCTACATGTTTAACCAAAACTAACTTTTTCTTGTAGCTGTTGAAGAAATGTGTTTGTGCTAGAGCTGAGATCATGTTTACAAGCGATACCAATAAGATCGAACGTTTCATTGTTCTGTAGGACTTGACCATTCATATGGATGGAGTAAATGTTGTTGGATTTTTTGCGTGACACAGAGCAAGACTGGATTTTGGACACGTTGAACTAATCAAGGTTTTTAGTACTGGCACCACGTCTAAGATTAATTGAAGATCTTGGGAAAGGGGTAGATGCATAGATCTGCGTGTGACATCCTGCTTTTGATTCGAGACTTGTATAGAAAGATGAATGTCGGAGTCAAGAGTACTATCATGTGACTTGGTCATTACGAATTTTAAGTAGTCATCTCTGATTTTAAGTAATAGTTACAGCCATATATCCTTTGTTTATTGCTTTGTCTATGCATTTATATCAAAACAATGTCCCTTGCTTACCTATTACATCTGACAAAGACACAAAACATCTATTGTCATCGATGGAACAATCTGCTGAATTTGAAAACCCTACCCTACTTTTAGAAGTATTTAAACCGAACAAAAATGAATATATCAGGGTCAGATAATCATTGCATTTCTCGTAAATATTTGGAAAATAAAACATAGTGTCTATAGGGAGATACTGCAATTGGAAGTAACATTATACATAAGGCCCATTAAGAGAACTTCTTACCGTTTTTGTTATTTTAAAAATGATATCTTTGACAGCTACATTACTAAGGGGCAGCCATATAGCGAGAGATGAGTAACAAAAACAACAAGAGAGAACATGAGAGGGTGATGAAACGGTTTAGGTCATTATATTTCACTACAATATTTAACAGTCCTGTATCAAATGTCAGCAATCAGGATATAAGTTTATTCTTTATTCTATTGTATGGTTGATCTTTAAGATCATTGGGAAGAATATTAAACACTCCTGGGCCCATGTTGTACATTATGCTTTTTTGAACTGCATTGTGATATGTTTTCGACGTGACGATCGGCCTGTTTTCTGTAAATCTTGTATTTTGGTCATGTCTCACGAAGATCTTTTGTGCTTTGTTACTTAAGAGATATCGGACCATATTTTTCATATAGAGTTGTTTTATTCGTAGCACTTTAGCCTCCTTAAATAGGTTCTTAGTTGAGAAACGGTTACTTATAAACAGTATTACCGTTAATATTTTTTTTCTGAACCACCTGCAGGTCATGAAGGGCACTTGAGTACGCCGCCCCCCGAGGATCTACACTTTAGAATATGCCTGCATGGCAGACCAGTAGATTGCCTGAAAAGACACTTACAGCTTGCTGAGGTTACTTGAAGTAATCCCTCAGCTACTTTCATATTTTATAGTTTTTACGCAAAATTAAAACAATGCAATGTTTACATATCATTTAAAAAACTTAACTATTATTATTTTAGGTTAGAAAACTGCCAGCATTCCGTTTTGGCCGTATCTGGACTACGGAGCCGGCACCCGAGAATTTTGTACTCGGGTGCCGGCGCCATGCCGGTATTCATGCATCAACATTTTAGGAACCGGCAAATATACTATATTGCATTGTCACCGGATTTATATACGTGTACACAATGTCAAAGCTCTAGCTTAATTAGAACTAGTCGAAATTTTGATTGCAATATTTGACCTAAACATACTAACATACATACAAACATACATACAAACATATATACAAACAAACATACACACAACGGGTGAAGTTAAATAAAGGTTGTAAAATAGAGCCGTTCAATATTTAGTGGAAACTCTAAATATTTCCGAAAATAGTGCTGGAGTTTCCTAAATTACCTGATCTGAAATGCCAAAACAACGGTTGAGGTGAAATTGGGCTGACACTACACTTAATTACGAGTTAAATAAGACCTCGGCAGGCCTCTGCGATAATTAGTAATTAAGTTCCAGATGCGGGTGCGGTTTGAAACAATGGTTTTAGTTGGAGCGACATACCGCAGTTTTTTGATTAGCGAGGAAAATTTTATACTTACGTTTATCTTTATTACACCGCGAATGCTGTCATGGATTTATAAAAATCTCATTTGGATTTTAAAATTTGTAAAGAAAGAGAAATAATAAAACTCCGGTTACCAGTAGGAAGGTTTAGAATTTAGTACTGGTGTAAATTTAAACCTTCTAGTTAATCTGTTAAGTTAGTAAGTCGTCTTTAAGTTTTGGTTTCTGCGATTTGCTTGGTTTCCAACTGATTTTTATATCGAAACCAGTTGCTAAAACTAATTTAGTTCTGTTATTGCGAAAAATATATCCCTCGATTGACGTTTTTTTATTTGAGACAGCCCACGTAGGCTTTTTTTTTTGTTAATTCTTTATTCCCAACCAACTTAAAGTTTATTACAGGGAATATATAACATAACATTAAAATGTATAACATTAAAAATATAACAGTATTAAGAAAAACTAATAAAATTCTAAATAAAAACTATTAAAACAGTCAATTTTCAAAATAATTTTTTAGGCGTATTTTAAACGTCCTTAAAAACTGTTAAAAACATTCAAATTTTTAAATAATGCTTCTTGAAATGTATTTTAAATAACGGTAATATCTGGATTTTCTTTATGTTTTTTGGAAGGTCATTATAAATTTTTATGCCATTATATAATAAAGACTGCATGCCAAAATTGCTTTTTACAGGTGCTTTTGCCATAAAATCATAAAACTTACGTAAGTATTTTGTCAGGTTAGAAATTTATTTTTTATGACAGTTCCGATTAAACTTTCAAAGTAGACAACCAGAAATAATTGCACAAACAAGCCGACTGCGATAAAATGTTTGATTATTCTTTTTTATTGGCAACAACATCGTTTTTATTTGTCTTTTACTAATGCTCCTTTTGCTAACAAGGATAGAAAGAAATCGAATTCCGTTGGGAATTTTATCAGGAAAAAAAATAATTTTGAGATGATCTTTCGAATTATAGAACCAGCAATACTTCCCTAAGCAAAGAAGGTACGATAAAAATTTGAACAAATTCTTTTTTATTTGTCTTTGTCTAATGCACTTTCGCCAACACGGATAGAAAGAAATCTGATTCCTCTGTGATTATCGGGAAATAAAAGATGAATATTGTGACCACTAAAATATGTTCTGGTGTAAACTGTCCATGGAACTGACCAATAGGGTGAATTATTGCTCAATTGTTTTTTCTGTCATCGTTCTCACGATTTCTACAATCATTATTTTTAAACTCTTAAGTGGGTTAAGTTTAGAGTTTATAAATAGGTCTAAATATATATGTTTCAGCTACTACCAAGTAAATCCTTTTAAAAAGGATTCTAAAAGCGCTAGTTTCAATGTTATTGCAGCAAACTTTAAAACATCACTAAAACCACAAACATATAGATAAAGAGGATTAAATATTAGTAGTTGGATGGTAGTTTTCAAACAAAAGGATTCCAAGTCACGAGTGATAACTGCCAGGAAAAATAAAGGTACGAATATTTATTATTTATTGTAACATAAAAATAAATGTACAGCCAAATACGCTTACTTAAATTTGACGATACTGAACATTAATGATACCTTTTTTTGAAAAATTCTTAATTTAATTTTCACTAGGTACGTACTTTCTTCCAACATCGGCTCTTCTGGCCGCGGGAAAAATATTTCACGGCACTTGTAGTTGTATTTTTGCACATTGGCACAATGCAAAATTTATAGGGTAGTTTTTTAATAGATTTTATTGTTTAGTAAAGGTAATTATACCCAAATTACACTGCAATAATAAAAACAACCGTAACACAAAAAACAATTACCCATACCTTTGTTTCCGACATTGACTGGTTAATGTGTCGCGAAGAGGAAAAAATAAATCGGATAGATTACGTGAAGGTAGGAAATGTGGATGTTTTTAGTGTTGCATAACAAACCTGTTCAACTTTAGGTCTTTGTAGACTGACATTTTGCCACTCTCAAACATACAATATTACAAATAATATCAATCAGTTTGGTAGTCCTATTAATATATTGTAGGTACAATAGTACGAGAAAATGCTCACTTGCTTTCGGTCTGTCACAGAATTTGTCGATTCATATACGTTTGTAGGTAGCACCCCTAGGTTAAGCTTTACGTTAACATGTAAACTGACACATATTTTTGCTTATCTTCTGACGTTACTTGGCACTTAGGGCAAGTGGCTGCTTTTTAAACTATAATAAATTATTCCGAGAAGTAAACATTTTTTTTTGTTAAATTATCAACTATAATATCCCAAGAGCGTTGATAATTACGAGATAATCTTATTAATTTTAAAACAGCCGGATGCCGTACGCAGAGGGCTGTTGTTCAAAATTAACATGCTTGAGGAAGATGTAATAAAATTTGAGATATTTATCAATGCTCGAAGGATTTTCGGCGAGAAAATTTTTTGCAATTTTTTTTAAAAAAAGCAAGGTTATTCTTTTGTCAAGAATTTTTAAATTTACATTGAAAAGCAATCCACAATCTCCTAATGAGGTAAGAGACAAATTTTAATTTAAAAGGTATGGTTAATAAACAGAATTTTTTATACAGGTCATACGAAAATCCTTTCGAAATCTTTACAAAAACCCTCCATAACCCAAAAGTTCTTGTTTGATGTGGGATATGATCATTTGGTATCATTGGTCCATATTTTTTTGAGGATGAAAATAACTGTCCTGTAACAGTAACGTACGAGAGCTCCGTAAATATGCGAAAGATTCCTCTCATTCCAGAATTAGATAGAAGGCCGACTTATTTCGCGGTTTGGAGATTTATCTAGGCCTTCGATGTCCCCCGACTTAACGGCATCCGATTTCTTCCTATGGGGATATCTAAAGGCCAAAGTTTTTGCACGGCTCCCAGAAAGTATAGAGCACCATAAATTCCGAATTGGTGAAGAAATCGAGCAAATAGACCACGTTTTGCTTCAACGTGTAATGAGTAATTTTTTGTATAATTTTCAGAAGTGTATTAAAGTTGGTGGCGGCTAATGATATTTAGATATTTAGGTATAACTTATAGCAAATCCAAAAGAGTTAGCTGTAATTAAGTATAATAAAATGTTTATTTTATTAGTTAGTAAAATTTTTATCTAGCTACTAAAATGTGTGGTATACTGTGGGAAACCCTGTACTATATAGAATTGTGAATATCAGAAGAATAATGATAATACAATATAAAATTGTGGTTACCAGTAAAATCAGTAAACCTTGGAAGATTAAAAAAGCCTTGCAAAGGAAGTATTACATTTTACTACTTTTTTCTGACGCCAACCTTGTCTTTTTAAAATAATCTGCTCTATAAAAAGGCTTATCAGACCATATGAAATTGTGAATAATAGAAAGAACAGCAATCATATCATATAAAATTGTGAATACTAAAAGAAACAGTAATCCTACCATATAGAATTGTGGATACCAGAACAACAATGATTATACCATATAAAATTGTAGGTACAAGAAAAACAGATATTATACATTGGGAAGTAAGCCCTGCAATGCAAATATTCTACTTCCCTACTTTTTCTTAACCCAGCATCACCCTCGTTAAATATATATGTAGAAAAACTTATCCTAACAATAGGAAATTGTGGATACTAGAAAGAAACAATGCTTATATCATATAAAATTGTGGATACCAGAAAAAACAGCGCTCATATCGCAAAACCATAGCGACGGTTAATAGTATCCTCCACAGGAATATATAAACAAGCAAATAAAATTAACACAGAAAAAGACCTCTGCATAAAGTTTGTTTAAAATTTTCTAATAACCTGAACGGATATCATAAAAAACGCGTATAAAAGAAAATCAAAAAATCTTCCATTTACGCGCTTTGAGCTCCCGACAGCAGCGTTCATTTCTATTATTATAATACCGAAATAACTGGATACTATCTCTTACGCTCGATTCCAAATCCAGGAAATCGACTTTGCATAAACCACCCTCTCGCAGGAAGTCGAAACGTTTAGGCGTACAAATTGAATAGATAATAATTTTGAGAAAGGACCCCCACACTTTCCCGTACAGTTAACTTTACCATGTTAGCGAGACCGTTTGGAGTTAATGGATATAAACCGCATTGAGCCATTTACATTTTGATGAGTCGAAAGTCCCTTTTGTGCCAGAAAGTTTCGGCTCGCGTGTTTTGTGGTTATTTTTACGGTATGTTGGGAGCATTATTGAAATGATCTAATAGAAATCCTATCAATATTCTATGAAAAAATTTGTTTAAAAAAATTTACGGAACACGATTCGTAACGACTCGACTTCGCAAACCGAGTTAAATCGGCCTACGTCTATGTCAAACCGGATTGAAATTTGCTCATTATTATTAATAGGACAGGAGCCACTGAATATAGCCAAACCAGGTCATATTTGAATTTTACTACTAAGTTTATACGTTAAATGTTCGATCTTATTGGCATCGCTTTCTTACATGATCTCAGCTGGCACAAACACGATACTTCAATAGCCACATCAGCAGCTAAAAAGCTTGATTTTATCGTTTGACACGGTAAATATTTCTCGGCTTTCAACTTATACACCCTATGTTTCCGAAATAAGACCTAACCTAGAGTACTGTTCCCACAGCTGGTGACTGGCATCACCTTTGACATTTAACATCCTTAATTCTATCCAAAAGAGAACCATGGGACTTAACCATGGGATCAATGATCCAGTCCTTACAAGATAACTCCCTTCTCTCGCTCATCGATGTGCTGTTGGGGGTTTATCCCTTTTCTGGTCCTTTCCTTGGTCTCAGATAAAAAACATATTGAGGTGCCAAAACTTTGTCCTGAGTTTCGCAAGTAACATATACTATCACTAGCTTTCGCCCGCGATTTCGTCCGCGATAAACCAATTCTACTCTATTACAAACTATGAACCCCCATTTCACCCCCTTAGGGGTTGATTGATTAAAAACTGTAAAACTGTTTAAACATTATTTATTTGTTAGAGTACTTCTATAAAATTTCGACTTCATGGGACCATCAGATATTTTTTCTCCATACAAAGTTTGAACTCCTGTTTCACCCCTTTTTTAAAAAAAAAGTTGAAAAACCCTTCCTTAGTGCATACCTATGTTATATAAGAAACCCCTATGCAAAATTTCAAGTTTCTAGACCAAGGGGTATGGGCTGTGCATTGATACGTCCGCCGATCAGTCAGTCAGTTTCTTGTTTTATATAGAGAAGATTATAACATCCCACCGGGGAATGTAAAAATTTTCTTGACCCATTCTACGTTTCGTGAAGTACACGCTACCGTGCGGTAGGTGGAAAAGCGAAGGGAAAAGTGTAAAATAAATCGACGTCAAAACCGTCCTATTCACGCCGGTTAAAGGCCGGATGAGATCGGATCTCTCCTTCGATGAAGGCGTTGTTTCACACTCCCCAGTCGGTAAGTAGCAAAAGACAGACAGATTTGCGCGAAACCAAGGGTTGACAGCCCTTGGGGGTGCATGCTCTGAGTATCGTGTTACTGAGGACCGTGGTTCGCAGCCCACGTTAATCTGTAGGTCTCGGGGCCAATAGAATAGCTTGTAGTGCCAGCGTAATACAAAATGATTAACTTTTTTTAAAGATTATAACAAATTAAAGAACATTACAAAAATCGCTTACGCTAGACGCCATAACCTAAGCCGAAATACGATAAAAAGAGGGTTACCTTCCTCTGAATTTTATTGGAATTTGGAAATATTATAGGAAACAAAGGGCTGAATACAGTTTTAATGGTCCAAAAACTAGAAAATCTACACAAAAACTAAAAAGATCAAAATAAGTTAATAAATACGATTTTCTAAATTGTGAAAAATTAGTATGATAAAAACGTTATATAGGTTTTTTCTTTATTTGAGACAGCCCACGTAGACTTCAAACATATGTCCTAACGTACCGTGGGCGTCTGAAGAGAAGGCTAATGTAATCCACTGACACGGTTTTTAAAGTATTGGAGGTTGGGAGGGGAACCTGGAGACCCTAGGTATAAATGAGCGAGAGAAGTGGAATGTTCTAGGCTTTTTAATAATAATAATAATAAATACATTTATTTGTGCCACAGAAAAATAACAAGTATAATAATAATAAAGAATTGTAATTGTAGCTGGACAGTGAAGGGATGCAAACGTAACGCGTCTCTTGCAGTTCTGTTAGGAAGTGTCAAGGGGGGAATTATAGCGGCTAGTTCTTCAGAGCAAAATCTGTGGAATTATCGGTAGAAAAGGAATAAATCCCCAACAGCGCAGCGATAAGCGAGAGAAGGAAGTTTCCTTAATGAGTTCTTCTCTTTTGAATAGAATCAAGGATGATGTCTCGAAGTCTCCGCAGATCTGGGAACAGTACTCTAGGTTAGTTTTTATATGGGAAACGTAGAGCGTGTGCAAGTTGGAAGGGGGAGAAGTATTTTCTGGCTCGAAAGAGAAAACCAAGCTTTTTAGCTGCCAATGTGGCTATTGAGGAAGTTGTACCAGTTTGTACCAGCTGAGATCATGTTCGAAAGCGATGCCAATATGATCGATGGTTTCATTGTTCTATAGGGCTTGGTCATTCATGTGGATGGGGTAAGTGTTGCAGGATCTTTTGCATAACAGGAAGCAAGACTGGGTTTTGGAGGGAACATAAAAGACCCATTTCAATACAGCCACGTAAAATAAGACTAAAAATAAAAAAATTGAAAATAAAAAGGCGCAAACTAGATGGTAAATATATACTAAATTTTTCAGGCGAACAATCTTGAGTCCAATTCCACGGATAACTAACGCAGTGTTGTGTCAATTAATGGCCTCTGCCTGAACTCAATGAACATTAACCCATTTTGTTACGTTACTTAATAACGTTTCTATCATAGTAAGTTTTCACCATATAGTATTTCGTAAACTATTATGAAATAAAAACATTTTTAAAAATAGATTTCTCGGTGTCGATAATAAGCTAACTGACGCAGTCGTGTGGGTTCAATAGAACTGATTTTGTACCGTATATATCAATTTCGGATATGATAATCTATCAAACAAACTTTGTGACTTTTTGACTTGTGCAGGTGTGCGTTATACAGAAGTTATCAGAAAGCCCAATCCGTCGTGGAACTGTGCAACTCACCATCTCCAGCGAAGATCACGGAGAAGGAACACGAATAGTCCTTTTCGCAAGAAGATTTTTGGTTGGTTTCAGGCAAACATTGTTGAGTCATTAATCCTGTTTGTTTATTCATTTTAGTTCAACTTTTGTCTTTTGCGGTCGGATTTTTTTTAAATAGCTTAATTATGAAATACTTTAACTTCTCCAGTCAATATGCATTATAAAAAAGTAATGGTTTGTTATCGATTTTTCGTTTGGATTGCAAACAATTAGGCGAAAACCGACCTTTAATAATATGTAGTGATTCATTTTCAGGAAATATCATAAATATTTCGCCAAACCTTGGGCAAGCTAACAAAACCCAATAGGTTTGTTAGGTTTACGAGTTGTAATAATAGGGATAACTTTGTTTACATTGGTTACATACTATTTTATGTTTCTTAATTTACGATCGGTTTTACGATCTTCGTTATTTCTTCTTGCCGCAGCCAGTTACCAAAATAAGTGCAAACATAATACTATTACTCATGACGTTTTTGTTAAAAGTTATTTTCTGTTAAATTATAAGGCTAATTTTGATATAATTGTACGGTAACATGCCTAGAGCACATAGAAGCACACATAAAATAAAACTAGCTAGAAAAAAGTACAAAAAAAAAGAGTAATAAAATGTATTCCTATAAATTTTGTTGGAGTTGACCGATACATATATGAATACAAAAAAATATTCTCGATTTCATAAACTGTCTTTTTTACCGATATTGTTTTACGTGTCACTAACAGTAAAAGTCATGAAAATCTCTGGTAATCGAAAAATTGGATCATGAGACAGAAAAGACCCCACCAAATTGGTAACTTCATTAATTTAACTTTCGGCGTCTAATTCTATTTTAATAATAACTTTGTTGAGCGCTGAAGCACTTTCCTCTTTTTCTTTTCTCTTTTTTCTGCCGACGACACTTTGAAAAATGTAAAAGGTTCAGTTCGTTATTATAATATTATCCCGTATTATTGGATATTAAAACGTTCAGATTATCCAATTAAGATATATTTTAATTGAAAATTTGTTAAGAACTCACTGGGGATTTCAGTTCATGACGTTTATGTGAAAGCGTGTTAGATTTATTAACGTTAACTTTGACAAAACCTCTTTAAACATTTTTAATATTCTACACTAATGGGTGTTCCAACAGGTACTATTTTTTCTAAACAAATTTTACATCATTTCGTCGACGATTCTTTTATTTTAGGAGAAGAAAATTTGTTAGTAGAAAGTTATAGTCACTTGAATTTTTTTGAAAATTATATTTTAGGATTTAAAAAATTCAAATGATAAATAAATAAAATACCTAAGCCTGTTAAATTTTTTCCCAGGTGGGTCAATTCAAAAATTCAACTTTTTCTCCAAAATTACAAAATATTTTTTTTCTTTTCCTAAACATTCCTAGTAGGCTCGCTATTAAAAAACCTGAACTTGGCATGTAGTAGGCATAAGTAACAACAGAGATATACAACTTTAAAATTTCACGGGCCGCGCATGGTGTCCATATCATTGGTACACCAATTGGCAAACAGTGCCACTGGTGTGCTTTCCATGCACATAAGTATTTAGCACAAGTTCTACAAAATACATGAGGGACCCATGGCTTGTCTTAATGCTGTACAAGAATTCCGAAGTGGAGATATATTTCACAAAGATTCTGAGAAATACCTTATCCCTTATCCAAGGGAGTAAACATACCGTAAACGTAACAAAAGTTATCGGGATTAGTATTACACCCAGCAGACATAATAATTTTGTTATAAGCACTTTTAGCACAGTTTTAACACCAATCAAATGACTAAAACAATTATTTATATTTTCCTATTTTATACACCTACAATTCTTAATCTTTACACAATCACGGCTTTTATTACTATTTCCAGGAAATACGTCCCTAAAGTAATAAAACTCCAAGTTTTCGAAGAAACAGGTACTGAGGCTTGCTTCTTAGGTAATATCAGAGACAATAAAGAATATAGACAGACACTTGAATACACCGAAAAGCCGGTCTCCCTCGAGACATTTGGTGGGTTTACTGGTTTATGGTTTAAAAGCTTGTTTGTCCACGATTATATATACATGTAGGTACATAGTATACATATTTATATAATGGTAGACAAACAAACGTTTAAACCATAAACCAGTAAACCCACCAAATGTCTTGAGGGAGACCCGCTTTTCGTTGCTCGGCCTTGTTCGTCTAGGTATTATGTAGTCTATGGTAATATGGAAAATATCCCTTTTAGAAATTTTCTAGGACATGCGAACCGACGGGGAGTTACTAACGCTTAAATACAGTCAGGTAAGGGAGCTCTATAATACTATTATTATTTTCACGGAGGTAAAGTACATATGTGTTAATTATCTAGTGATTTAGACCCAAGCGTTAGCTAATTTTATCGCGAAATGGCCATTAAAAATCATTTTTATTGTCGCTCATTGGTCAGTTACTTCAAACGTACTAACTACTACTTGGCAGCAATAAACTAGAAAACCCTTACGAACTTACTAACACTCCCTGAATTTTAATTCAATTTTATCATAACACATAATTGATCTTTACCAAACTAATAATTAAATTTGGGACAAATCTGATTTATTATGGAGATGAAATTTACCTTCTTTAAGCTCCTACCCCAGTATCAATTTAAGTTTCAACTCCAAACTCTTGTTGGAACTTTATTCTAACAGTGGAGGAAAGTGGCAGTTATCTTAAATTATTAATCCAAGAATATTCAATCAGATTAAAGATTGAGCAAATCTAGCGGAGAAAATTAAAATGTCTAATTATGTCTACAATATGTCAGCAGATGGGGTTTAGAAGAGGGCAGATGGACCAAATTCTGCAAGACACGTAAAAATGTCACTCCTAATAAAAGTTTTCCCCTGTAAAATTAATAAGATTCACGTAATGAAAAATTCAATTTTTTTACACGGAACATAAAAAATATGAAAACGGTATTTTGCGCATGATTGATGCAATAATCAATCACCAACGTCGACATTGGTAGTTCTTGCACGGCATTTGCATTATGTACATTATTGACATATTTAGGTAATAGTTAGTGTCATTATGTTCAGTTCTGATTAGACTTTGATTATGATATTTTGTGTATAGAAACTAGGGGCGTCTATAGTGTTAATAACGATAATAATTCACTCACAACCAAGAGTACAATAATAATGTTCAACTAGGCCGACCAGAGATTTTTGGAAACAAAAGAGTACCTCTACAGAAATTTTAGTTCAAAATTAGCTTCAAACAAAAAAATCTTAATACATAAGCATGCCCTTTTTTATATTTACCTATTTTCAATCATATTTAACAGACGATTTGGCTTTTATTAATAGGTTTATTTAGATCGCCCTTAATTTTTAAGCGAAATTCCTGGCAACTTAAATTAATAATAAACTTTACCTTCATGACCTCTTCCAGTGTTAAAACAGTCATTCGACTTTTTCATCTGTCCAATAATATTTAATTTCGCTAGTGTTTCACAGACTATGTTAGTACTACCAGGTAACTTAAAAATACTCAATAAGATTTTTTGATACAAGGAAAAGTTGTTTCAAATACGTCATTGTATTTACACTTGTCTAGCGCATCAGAACATGCAAAAGCTTTAATTCTTTCGCTAGTGCAAAACACAATACCGTAAAATGACATAAAATTTTAATAAAGTGAACCACCTTGTGATCTGTTCTTCAGCCACCCTGGGTGTGAGCCTGCCTGATTGCATTTTCTGAAATATATATTACCTATATCGATCGAAGAAAATTCTCCATTTTCTATATATATATATATATATATATATATATATATATATATATATATATATATATATATATATATATATATATGTATATATATATATATATATATATATATATATATATATATATATATATATATATATATATATGTATATATATGTACCTATATATA
Organism: Philopedon plagiatum; assembly: GCA_963971165.1. Classification (NCBI taxonomy): domain Eukaryota; kingdom Metazoa; phylum Arthropoda; class Insecta; order Coleoptera; family Curculionidae; genus Philopedon; species Philopedon plagiatum. The sequence continues at coordinate 11,333,346 of OZ020191.1, forward strand.
AGGAGGTTTTTCTAGATATAAATTTATAGAAAATAGGGAATTTTCTTCGGTCGATATATTTAATATATGTCGGTCGGTCGATAGCATAGTTCAGTTCTCAGTTCGCAAGTGCGTTTTCATGATTATTCAATCTCGATACGATCCGAAAAATTGGCTAATCAACCTTGAAACTACCAACGACTTTAATACGAGTTTTTATGCGGTATTCAAAACTCTACGTGTATTCAAATTGATTTCGATTCTTATACCATACCAGTTATTTGAAATAGTATGCAATTCACTAACACTAGTTTCAGAGACCGATATAACTGATCATCATCGGTTTTAAAAAAAATTTTGTGTACAGGTAGAACACACAACAGAAAATAAGACACGTGTTTCTTTTAGTTGTTACTATTCATATTAGATGGGTAGAAATAAGTCTTAAAATTTGCCAAAAAATCACATTTTTTTCTTTAGTTTCGAAACTAGAGATGACATCGGAGGGACTCAAAAAGGAAAACGTTTCTTGAAATTTTCATTCCCATTATGCTTGCAATCAGATTATAAAGTAACATTATTTTTAAGAAATATTGTCCATATTGATTAATTTTCATATTAGCTCCAATTTTTGAGATATAGTCAAGAAAGTATTTTTTGCAAAATGTCAAAGTTAATTTCAATCCTTTTAATGTAAATATCAGCGCTAAAAAATACATGTATTTTTTTATGTCGGTCTCCTTGTAATTCTTAAATCTTCTTAGTAAATCTCGATGTAATTACTTATTATGGTGAATGGCTATAAAACCTGTATGAGATTTAAAGTAAAAAAAAAACTTTTTTTTATTTAATTTAAACAAACAATATTTTCTAATCAAACATTTATTGCATTAAATATTTCTAAGCTCCAGATGTCACCCTAAATTTAACTTTAAAACTTTTAACTTTATCAGGACACTGGGGGAAACTGAAAGCTACTGAATTTTTAAAAAGGAAAAATGTATCATTGTCAATTTTAGTTAGGGTATAATTTAAGCGTAATAAAAATAAGAATTGTGTTTCATACTTTATTATATTATGCAAATATTTAAAAAAACAACAATAAAAACTGATGCTTCGTTCTAAAAGTAATAGTTGTAGTGTTTTCTTTCTTAGAGAATTTAATAAAATTTCGGTAAAGAACCGTTGCGCTGGTCTGACAAAGACAAAATTTATTATTTTTTACCATCATTAGAGGGTGTTGCCTATATTTGGTAAATCGATTATATTAAACAACCAGAAAACTTTCAGAAAAATTGGGGGAAGTCCCACCAGATTTTTTATTTGGATTTGGAGGGAAATATGAAGTATCAAAATTTGAAAAAAAAACTGCGAAATGAACTGAGCCTGCGAGCACCTATGAAAAATTGTTTTTCTACGACCACTACAGAAAATAACTTTTTCCGTATAATTTTTGTAACGCCAAAGTGGACAATTCCGTACACACGAACTAAGCTGTGCGGAATATTATTCCGCACTGTCATTCCACACTGTACTTTCACTGCGAGTTAATACATCGGCATCCAAAAATTTTCATGGATTTTTTAAAACTAATAATTTATTTCGTCTCCGTTATCATTATATTTATTTTAATTACTCATTCTTTTAAATTCTAGCTTTAAAATTATTAATATATTATATTATAATTAGTATTTCCAACCAATATGTTGTAAGATGTCAATAATTAACATTAAACGCCAAACAAACGATAGCTAGGTAACTTGATTTTAATTACTAATACTACGAGCGATGTATTTTAAAATTATTTTGGAATTCAATCAAGTAGCCTTAAATCAATGTTGATTGTAAATTTGTTTCTGAATCAACCACATCAGAAAAAGTTATAAACTTACCTGAACAATTCCCGGCAATTAATATTACTAGCTGCAATAGCGTTACTATTAATTTTTGTAATCATAAATAATAACTTAATATGTTAAATGTATTTATTTAGTGTAGTTACTATTAAACTTTAATTTTTCTTAATGAGAATTTCGTAAACTAAAACCCTTGTTAAAACCATAACATTTGTAAAATAAAAAATAAATCAATTTTTTTTATTATCTAAATAAAATAGTATACGTTATGTTTCCACACACAATCCAATGTAAATAAAAGTAAAATAAAAAAAAAATAAATAAAAAAAAACTGTGGTCGTAGAAAAAGTATAGTGTGCGACTCGTGCAGAAAGCCTATTCCACACTCGTGCGATTGTGGCACTCGACTACGTCTCGTGCCACAATTTTCGCACGTCGTGTGGAATAGGCTACTTTCTGCACTTGTGACACAATATACTATTTTTTATTTGTAGTTTATATTTTTGTATATCTCCCTTTTGTATATTTGTGTTTGTAAAATGTCTCCAATGTATAAATTTTGGAAGCAAGGGGCTAGCTTTTATTGGCGCGGGGATTTTTTTTAAATTTTTTTTATCTTCTAACAGCCCACGAAGACCGAAGTCTGAGTACTATGTACCGTGGGTGTACTGGGGAATCGACTCACATATCCAGAGCTAGAAACATCCTTAGGGATTTCACCAGCCGTTTAAGAGGATGTGAGGGGTGGTACCACCTCGGTCTCCTCTACCACCTTCCAACAACAATCACAAAATATCCATGGTCGAAGCGGGATTCGAACCCGCGCCTCTCGGTTTGCAACGCTGGCGCCGTACCAACTCGGCCACCGGAGACTCATGTCATACGTCAAATTATGTAAAAAATATGTAAAAAAATATGTCAAATGTCATATTTTCGTATTTCTTCCAAACTTCCATACTTTTTATTATATTTTGGAAACTATTCTTCGTGCTACAATTGCATATCGTTGGCCTCGTAATTATTTTATGAGCTGTCGCGTCGCGACGACAGGCGGTACTATTGTGTCGCGTTAGCGGTACCGGTAGCACCACCCCTTCAGGCTAAATTAGTAACTCCGTCAGAAGCTGCCCCTACATGACATTTGATGGAGGTGACGTGTCTTTAGGCATATACGTGACAATATTCATTAACTAACACCTAAAAATTTTGTTTATAATATGGTTAGTGTAATTTTTTTTGAGCAAGAAAACAGGGAGGTCTCGTTTTAGAGGAACTCAACCAAAACGCCTGTACCAGCCGAAAAAATTGAAAAACATCCATCACAAATTATCTAACTAGACCTAATATACAATTAAGCCGCTAATTAAAATTTATTTCCAATTAAACTTCCCGAACTAATTCAATTAAAAATCGATTTAATAATCGGACTTTTATGGCACTTTATCTTCTCTAAGCTCTCAGACGTGTGTCAGTACAAGTTTCATTTCAAAACTTTTAACATTATCCAACAGTCAAGTATACTGGAAGCTACTAAATTTTTAAAGACAATAAATGTATCATTGTCAATTTTAGTTAGGGTGGTTTAAGCGTGACAATAATATGGAGTATAAATAAATAATGTTTGGTACATCGTACTCTATAGAATTAGGGAACAAATTTTTTACGCGTTCAAATAGTCATTTAGGCAATAAGTGAATTATAAATTTCTGATAATACCTAAACATTTTTTTAAGAATGGAATTTTTTTTTCAAAACATACTTTACACAGGAATTGTATACAATACATGGTGTGATGACATTCACTGAATATATTTTTTTCAGAGAGGTTTATGGGTAATTTGCATAATAATGAAAACGTATTTGAAAAAACCTTTTTTACTGACAAAGCATGGTTTTACCTCTCTGGTTATGTAAACTCTCAAGAAATGAGAATGTGGAGCTCTGAAAATTCACATTTCTTCATAGAGAAGTCTCTGCATTCACAGAAAGTTGGCGTGTGGGCGGCCATATCGAAAAGAAGGTTAATTGGACCGATTTTTTTGAAGGGACTCTCAATTCGGCGCGATAATGTAATGAAATTTTAGAAAATTTTGTAAACGCATTAGACGATGAAGAGATGCGACAAGGCTACTTACAGAAGGGCGGTCCACCTACGTAACTCTTGATAATTTAAATATTTTGGAAGATTTTTTCGAAGACCGAATCATTAGTTGTAATATTCCAGTTAAGTGGTCACCACGGTCCTGCGATCTCACACCGTGCGACTTTTTTATGGCCACATATTAAAAGCTCGGTTTTCAAAACCCCTTGTGAAAATTTAAAAGACCTATGGGCAATAACTACAAATAAATTTCAAGAGATTAACAACTCCCCCCAAGTGCTCACCAATGTTTTTGTTCCTGTAAAAAGAAGAATGAGAACATGTTTGGAAGTAAAAGGTGGACACGTCTCTCATTTAGTTTAAATTTATAATTTTTAGGTTCTTTGTCCTATATGTTTTTTTTTAATTCTGTGTTATGCAATGACAATGAAAATAATGTAATTTTCTTAAAAATAAAAAATTCAGAACTTGACAGTTTTATTTTTCATTCACCTATACCTTTGACCAATGTTACCTTTCAAAAGTAGTTAATAATTCAAGACATGCATGATTGACTCCACGGCATACCTTGAGGACGTTTTTTTTTTATCTTACGTTAAGTAACAAATTCATGAAGGATGCGATTTTTGGAATTATTGTTTGAAGGGGTTTGATTTTTGATCATCTTTTACAATTTTTGTGCAGAAAAAATTAAAATAACAGTTGAAAATCAATCGTAATATAACGTATAAAAATGTTGCCACAGAGATATGCTTTAATACAGTTTGTGGAGGAAATAAAGGGTCGTAACAAATAGATATTTTACCATCAAAAATTTTTATTAACCAAAACAGAAAATAACAAATCCATTTCCGTCAAAAATTTACGGGCTGCTAGTTAACCCAAGGAACAAAGTTCAGATAAAGTTAAAAGTTTCGAACTGAAACTTGAAATGACACACGCCTGAGAGTTCAGGAAGGATAAAGTGGCAGAAAAGTCCGAAAAACCTCAATTAATCAAATCGATTGTTAATTGAAAAAGTTTTCAAGGGTTCAATTTAAAATATTGTTTCATGGATAGATTTTAATTGTAAGCTTTCTTTGTTTATATAGTTTTCTTTAAAGAATAACGTAAAAATATTAATACTCATGTCTGCTGTTTTTTAAATTTCTTATTATATTAAATTATAAGTCGTTATCTTCACATTTATTGTTATTAGTACTTTACGTTCAAACTACGAATATGGGCCCATGTAGTGATTGCTATCTCGCAGTGTTTTAAATCCCGCAGGGCATTTGCGGGATTGGTTCTAAGCCCGCGGGATACCGCATAGGTTTTTTTAATTTAATAAAATTCGATAAATTAACGTTTATTTAGTTAATTATTGAACAAACATTAAGTTTGTATTATAAATATCAAAAATTAACAGTATTTCAGTCAACAAAATTATGTAATTTAAGTCTAACCTCTCTTAACTATACTACTATGACTGAAATGAACTTTAAATGTTTATTACTTTTCTACAGGAGATAATAAGTCTTACTAGTTTTTATAGTACCTAAATCACATTAGTTTGATTGTAAGGTAAGTAAGATACTTATAATACCTAAGCAGTCTCATTAATTTTCATATTATAATACCACGGATATTTGGCAGATACACGTTTTCGCGTTATTTTTTAAGAGTTTACGGCTTTTTCATGGCTATGCGGATTCGCATAGCTGGTGCGGGATCCCCTAGATCAAATGATGCGGGATTGCAATCCCTAGGCCCATATTCTTCAATAGCACTCAACTTAACCCTAATTTGTGCCATAAGTCTTTGGACGGCACCAATGTCGATTGCTCTAATTTTTTGGTTTATCCGGCAACGTAACTGCTCTACGTTTTGAGCTTCCCTGCTATTATCGTAAACTTTTCTAGCTAATTAGCTGGATATTTTTATAATTTAAAAATTTAAATCAATTTTTATTCTGATTTAAAAGTTTGACAAGTGAAAAAACGGACAAAAACTTTTTAACGCAGCAAAAGCAAAAAAGCAAAAAAAATGTCAAATTAAATTTTACTGCGTATAAACATGAATAATTAAAATTTTAATACACTTTATGAAAAGTAGTAAAAATGTTATTGTTTGTTATTTCTATTAAACTTTAAATGGGTTTTATCAGAACTCCGTAATAAAATACTGGGATTTTACACTTGCAATAATTAATAACAAATGCATATTTAAAATTTTATATCTGAGCAATTTTGATCTACGTAGATACAGTGTGTGCATATACAGGGTGTTATAAAATTCACTGCATATATTGAAACCGATAAATCCTGATATGAATTCAGATTGACTAAAAATATTCATTTCACTTTTCCAGTCTAATGTATAATAAAACTAATAAGAAGTTGTGTAACAAATTATAGGTTTAAAAAAAGAAGCCGCAAAACACAGGAAACGAAACGTAAAAAGCAGCAGACAGACGTGGGCGGACTAAACGGAGCCAAAAGCGCGTTGTAAATTTTGCATACTACCGCCTGACGCTTGGCGGTTGCCAAGGTGACCGCCGTAAGCTTTAGGACAGATTTGCGGCGGAATTTCTAGTTCAGCGTTTTGCCGTTGAGTGATGAAAATTAGTCAGCGACGCCGGGTACCGCACGGTGATCTATTTTGATAATCTAGCCGGACAAAAATTAACAAACCCATATTAGTGCTTATTTTGGTATATTTTTGCCAAATTCTTACAAATTACATAATTATATAAAAACGAATCTATTTATTTATCGTCACCTATACATGCATACCTAACGTACCACTTGATATTCTATTAGGAACAGTCAAGGGAGGAATTTATAGCGGCCAGTTCTTCAGAGTGAAAGTATGGGTAGAAAATTGATAAATCCCCAACAGCGAGGCGATGAACGATAGAAGGGAGCTTCTTTGTGAAGACTTGGTCATTGATAAGTCGAATGGCTCTCTTTTGGATATATTCAAGGATCTTAAGTGTCGAAAGTGATGCCGGTCCCCAGATGTGGGAACATTATACTAGGTGAGGTCTTATTTGGCAAGCATAGAGAGTGTGTCAGTTGAAAGGGAAGGAGTATTTTTTGGCTCGAAAGAGAAAAACTAAGCTTTTCCGCTGCTGATGTGGCTACTGAAGTAATATCTGAGATCATGTTTGAAAGCGATGCCAACAAGATCGAATGTTTTAATTGTTGCCCTACAGGGCTTGGCCTTGGTGGATGGGGTAAGTGTTGTCGGAATTGGGTTTCGGATTCATTGAACTAGAAGATTTTTTGGCACCCCAGTCTAAAATTAACCGAAGATCTTCGGACACGGATAGGTGCATAGATTTGCGTCTATTACCCAGCTCTTGATTCAGGGCTTGTCTAGAAAAATGAGTGTTGGAGTGAAGAGTACTATCGTCAGCGTAACTGTGGATGGGATTGGTAGTTAAAGCCGAGAATATTCTCGGGTTAAAGAGAGCGGATAAGGGTGGTCTCAAATTTTTAGAAGAAAAATCTCTTACTTGCAAACCGCTAAACGTGAGGAAGTCAAATTTAACATAGAAACTCCTCATAAGTAATAAAGAAAAACCTGTCTGCGCGTTTTTTAGAATTTATCCCCTAAAGGAAAAACCCCATAAGTCAAAAATCGTCGAAGGTGGGTATGTTACATTTAGCATATTTTGGTACTATAATATGTTGTAGCAAGCACGTATTTGGCTGTTCTGCAAGCACTAACCCCTAAGGGGGCAAAAAATGGGTGTAATTTTTCAAAAATGCATGTATTTTACAAATTGAGGTACCAATTCAGCAGATAAAATACTTTTCTCTACTAATAAAAATTGTCCTAAAAACAAACATTATGCCGGCAAAGTCGCCAAGGGATGACTAGTTGATCAATAAAATATCACGAATACTTTTTTCAATAAATATTAACTATTAATGTGATAATCTTCCAAAGTAAATACTTTATCTTTTCCCTAAGCCCTTAGCCATATGTCATCAGGAATTTCAATTCGAAACTTTTAACTTAACCAGACTTAGCTTTAGCCTGCTAAGTAAACTAAGGGCACTTAAATTTTAAAAGAACTAAATATTTTATTAACAATGTGAACTGCTGGTAACAAAATGTTAAGAGTTTTACGACCAAAGGGTGATGTTTTTGTGTAACTGAAGTTACAAAAAGGAGTAAAGCAAATAAAAGTATTTCATGACAGAATTTTAATCAAAATTGGCAATGGCTATATCTTAGATTTATTAAAGCAATAACTAAACTAGAAAAAAAATATTGGATGTGAAATGACGAATTGAAGGCTGATTTTTTGCATTTTTTAGTGAAAAAGTCAAAAAGTACACTAAAAAGTATAAATATTTAGTACCTATATTGAGTATCTAATCGGGAAAGTTCAATATTTCTGGATAACTGCAAAGATGGTCAAGGCGCTAGCCAAGACAAGCAACACAGAGTTCAAAAATCGAAAGAAAATATTAAAATTCGTTTAATTTTGAAAAAGCATAACTAAATTATGTACAAATAACTGATGCCTTAAACTTCCTAATAAAAATAACGCGTGTAAATTTAATTTGTTGGTTTTTTCAAAAATTCAAATTGTTATGTATTTTGTATCTAGTAAAAAACTGCAAAATAATGAGTGATGATGAATTTTCCGTTCCTGAAACCGCTTCAAAGCTGGCGTGTTTCAAATAACTTGTACTGTACGGAAACTGCAAGGAAATATTATTCCCTTGCAGTCCAAAAATGAATATTTCCTAACAGTTATTTTTCGTTGCCTAACAACGACTAGATGTATTGTAAAACTGACTTTTTCTACCGCAAATCTTGTTAGAAATGTCAAAAATTTTGAACGATCGGCAGAAAATAATCTTAGTGATAGCAAATTATAAAGTAATAGTATATTACACTCTGAGGTGGAAAATATTTTATTACTGCCGAGAGATACGACAAGATCCTAATCTAATCCTAATCTCGAGACGCGAATGAAACTTTTCACCTAGGTTTGTATACTGTTTTATATTCAACCATAATTTTTTAATTTCATCATTTATTTCCTTTGATTTTTCTGATGAAAAAAATTAAGTCAATCATGACATTTATTTGCGAGTGACGTAACAGAGATGTTTTGTCAAGAATATCAATTAAACAAATCGAAGCTATGCGATAGTTGCTGGGGGATAAGCAAAAGTTGTTAGAAATAAACACTCCTTTCCATCCACCACACGCACACTGAGTCATATTCTGCCTTCCTAAGCAAAAACACCGCAAGTGCACAAAAAATAAAAATTGAGTTAAGGGTTGTAATGGATTTAGAAAAGGCTATATTAACTATTTACATAACAAAAACACCGCATTTATCACTAAATATATTCTATTTCAATTAAAATTAATGGTCAGTGATGAGTGATTTAACTAAGTATTTTTGTAAAAAAAGACTGCCCCAATTCCTAGCATCTGAAACTTACGTTTAAAAAATAATGAAACAATTATTTTTTAAAAATTTATATCCATCTTTTATAATTATAAAAACAAAATATAAATGTTAGGTAAAATCACAATTATTTTGCAAGTGTTATGTTATAATCGCAGATGCGGTTGTTTTTTTTAGGACGGCAGTATACTAATTCTAGTGACTACCAAGTCCTTAAGTGGAATAATTTAGATTGCGAAAACTCTTTTCATAAACAGGAGCCAGAGAAAAACCAAGACAGCCAGCTCACAACGCCATGGCCTTCAAACGGCAACGCCCCGAGATTGACGCGTGGGATTCTCACACAACACACCCCGACATACCAGTGCGGTAGCAACACGGCAAGCAGAGAGAGTTTTTTGCGACGCGGCGACTCTCAATACTCACTCTCACTGTGCTTTATACCATTTATACGGACGGGCTATTCTGTTTACCGCGTGGCTATACTTTTGATTGTTGTTTTTCATGTGTTTTTTATTTTGCAGCATTTTTTTATAATAACCCACAATCTGCAACGCACGCCCGTGGCAGCTTTATTTACACGTCAGTAGTCGAGTGCGCAAGGCCGCTTTGGAGGTCATAGAAAGTAAATCGTATTTATGAATGAAATTGAAATCAGTACGAGATATTCTTCTCTCTGCCTTTGGTTTTCTCTGCAGGAGTCCAATAACCAGCGTAACTGTCGGTATTTAGAAACATTGTTTAGTGCTTTGATTCTTTAGTAGTGTCATAAAACATGGCCGATTCAGGCGAGTTAGTTGACAACAGCGTCCAGTTGTTAGCAGCCCCATGAAACTTCTTATGGGAAGTATCGCAACACGCTTAGTTAGGACATACGTAACCCTCCAGACTGGTTTCGAATAAACTTCGGACATTCGGACACAAATTTTTCCTAGTCTTCGTTGTAAGTAAAAGGAGCATACTCGTTAATAGGCTTACCACCTCCGACATCTCTTTATCTCTTTTTAAATGTCCAACCAACAATACTACAGAAAGAGATCGGTGCGTTTTGCAACCAATTCAACAATTTAATTATTTTACTACCCTACTTCCCTGTCTGCCCGGTCTGGAAGCTAAAGTGAACTCGTCCACAATTTTTTTTTAGATGAAGTAAAAATGGCTGCTGGTCATTTTTGTCTTTGCTGTAGCTTTTTATTTAATTATAGCATTCTAACAACAAGATGGATTATTTTTTCTCTGCCAGGTAAGTAATTACAATATTTTGTTTGTAGTATGGGTTACTTTTATTACAATACCATTATTTTTCAAGAAAGATGCTGCGAAATGTATCATCATGACTAAAGGTGGGTTTATGCAGACCATTTAAATTCAATTTAACCCTAATTTAACTTTACATTTAATTTAGTGCAAGTTGAATACACTTGAAGGTGAAGAGCTTTAATTTAATTTTGCTTTAATTTTACTTTAAGTAGTTCGTCAACTTCCTTAGAAGGAAGTGATGAAATTTTTCATTTATAAGCAAATAATAGGTAGGACACCTTATTTACTGTTTGTTGTTAAGCTTCAGAAATACGGCGGAGGTAATTGTGCCACCTAAGATAATATTGTACCTGCTGTGAATTTAGGATTTTAAAATTGGACAAGTATTCGTGCCATCAGAGAAAAAGGCCTCTACCTGACAGGGTATATTATCCGATAGGGATTGGATTATCAAATTTCCCACTCATATTGGGTAATACTAATCAGCCTCAAATGGTCTTTAGTATACATCATGTTATTTTCATAATGGATCTTAAAATTATCAAAAGTATTTACGGAAATGAGATTTTGCTGGTTAATAATTTTAAATTTAAAAAAGAAAATACTTTAAAAAGTGGTGAAACATTTTGGCGGTGTATAAAATGAAAAGAAAATTGTTCTGCAAAAGTGTTTACTGTACTAAGACCCGATCATGTAATCAGCAGAACAGAAAATGACCTCAACCACGAAGCTGTTATACAAAAAGTAAACCGTCACATTGTATGCACGAGCAGCAAAAGGAAAGCCGTTGAAGACATCGCAGAGAAACTTACTCTACCTCAATTACTCACCCATCACTATACATATTTATGGAGAAATTGAAAGAATTTGAAAATTCAAAGTCTACATGCGCCTGCAAAAATTGAGGACGCCTCCGTTAGATGTAAATTAAAGACAGTGACAGAATTATGTGAGAAAGTTACTAAAAATGCAATATCGAAAATTGACTTTGTTAAATGTGTTTCCTATTTAAGCTTGCCCAAACAAATAAGAGGTTACTGATTTATCTGATGTGCTTTAAATATGCTTTAGGTAATAGCCTTACATTGAAAATTTTACTGCTTTTCTAAAATGTCTTTAATAAGTTAAAGTTAAATAAACTCTAAAATATCAATAAAGCATTTTCCTTTATTATTACCATAATTTCTATCTATTAGTGTTAGTGGCACAAATTCCTGTGTGGTTTTAAAGAACCCTTTTGATCAGTGGCACGTTTACCTGTACCCTTCTCTGGTCGGGTATATTTGGTGGCACCTTTACCTCCGGCCAAAAGCGGCCCAGAAACAAGAGACGTATAATATTCGGGTATTGCACCAATGATTTCCATTTTCCATGTGTTGCCAATTGAGTGCTCGACAAGGCTGCCAGTAGAATTTTTAAAGTACTGTTTCAGTGAAATCTTTTAAATAAAATACTAAATCAATCAATCTTTTAAATAAAATACTTATCTTCTATTATTACGATGATATATAACTTGTTTCCTTTAAAGCAAAAATAAGGTAAGCTGCTAAAAGGTTAGGTTGATATATACATTATTCCGGCAGCAATTTTCTTTTATACCTACATATTACGTGGAAAAAAAGTTGATATACGATAGATTAGCCTTGTACGAAAGCTGTGCAGTAAACATAACTTTTTTTCTTGGCAATAGTAATAATAAATCAATTGTAGTCATCAACATGCATTTAGCGAATTTTTATTTTATTATACAGATAAAATTATATTGTAAAAGTAACCTTCCAGTGTCTTTCCTTAATAAGTTGCTTGTTATAATGTAGGTACTTAAAGTGTTAATTATATTTATTACTTTTAGGTTTCTTGTTGAATTGTGGGAAGGATTACAACAGGCAAACAAGTATATTGCAGTAAGGACTATTATAGATTTTATTGTTTTTATCAAAACAGAAAGAATCGAACTAAGAACCATGGTAATGTAGCTTTATTTCATATCTTTATAAGTTCCTCAGTAGTATATTTTACAGTATCTAAGTATTAAGTGTTTGTGTTTCAGTTCTAGTGAATTAAGGTCACGTGTAGGTTTTACAGCTTTCAAAACTTAAAAAATTATTGCAAATATTATTTTGACAAAAATTTCAATTGCAGTTTTACAGAAGAATACCAGACTGTTTGAGAGCAAACGTGAAAAATATTGTAATATATTGTATTGTAAAAACATGAAATCCTTTTTTCTTTTTTATGTCCAAACCACAGACTACCCAATCGAAGACTAATTTATTTGGTTTGACATTATCAGGACAAGTTATATATATTTTTTGACAGGATTGTGATTGAGGACTTTTTATCAGGTATACTCAGTTTACATTGTCTTATTTCTGTATGCCTTAAATTAATTTTGAGAAAATTGTGTTCTTGGTTTATGTTATATATAAAAAAATGACCAGAACACATAATATAATGGATATTGTTTAATTTTGATTTCTAGAAATTTTATGTTGTTTTAAAATTTAGATATGTGTGAGTGATAAAGTGTTAAGCTATTTATGAAATGTTTATATTTGTGTTTCTTTTTGATAATAAAGTTACAAATCTGAGCTTCGTCAAGTTTGACTTCCCTTTTCATTGACATTTTAAAGTGGATTTAAAACTTAAGAATTTATTTGGCATTAAACCTATTTGGTTTTGATTCCAATTAAATTTTTAAGTTTTATTTGCTACTTTAAAATATTTGAAATAACCAAAAATATGAAGTTTCAAATTGCGCCTGCGCCACCTTTAGTTCAATCGCCAGACACGGCCAGACCATTTGGCGCAGTAATTTAACGTTTAAGATTGACATTTCATATGTCATTCGATTCGATCCGTGCTGCGACAAATAACAACGCCAGTTGGTATTCTTCCTGTATTAGTATTCGTTGGTCGTTAGTCTGTTGCTGACTTTGATCCTTACTATCAGAACTGTAAGATGAGTTCTAAAAATTTGATGAGTGAGTCTTTATCTTAAGATATGTAGTTATTTATTTTATATAACACAATTTTGTTTTTTAAACTCTTATATGTAAAATTAGTTAATAAATACCTTGTCGGCGTACGATACATTTGCATATTTTCCAAGTTTCCTTAGACTTTTAACATATTCATTCAGGAGCTTCCACTCACTTTTTTACTTGTAGTCATGACTACCTTTTTAGGTCTATATTGTATATAAAAGGAATTGCAAAGGTGTGCCTTGTAATTTTTTTTTTTTAGGTACAATGTCGTTTTCAAAACGAGAACTCTTTGAAGTTTGGTGCAATAAAAGTGTCCCTTCAATATGCAAATCAAACCGTTTTAGAGTATGTGTTCGTTGAAAATGGACTAACACTAGTGAAAGCCAAAAACTGTGGACACAAATAAAAGAAATTGTGCAAAATTTTACCAGTAGATTGCGTGATAAGGGGACGCAATCTAAAATCTAAGTGTGTTTGAATCCCGAAACAAGCAATGGCTAGGCGCAGATAATTGTGTACCAGAGTGAGAATCTAACATAAATACTCAATCAGACACGCCCACTTCAATAAGAAAAACGTTGAACCAAGAGCAGGAGCATCTTGTTTCAAGTTAGGCAGGCCTGCTAAGCAATTTTCAGAAGCTAAAAATTATAAACCTAAGTTTGGGATCGAAAATTTGTCAATATTTACTTTAAATAATGGTTAAATTAAAAGTGATTTTTGTTACTAGATTCGTCTTTTGACCCAGTGTGCCACAGGTGGAAAGCAAACTTTCCACTTTTGCGATATCTGCGTCACAGTAAAAAAGTTACGATAAAAATAAACTTTGGCTTTTAGGTAAAGCGAGGTCTAGCGGCAAAGCATTGAAGTACTTTCACCTCAGGATTATAATGCCAAATAAACCTAGCTTGTGTGCAAAATTTCCGTTTAATATGTGAAAGTTTGAATACAGCATGACAAAAAAATAAAATTTTGAGATTTCTTTCTTTCATGGAGCTACTACAATTATTTTTCCATGTAGAATCACCTTTTCAAGTTTCCTAATGCATGTTCCGAACACGGTGTGTATATATTTCTTCTATGAATAACATTCCTTCTTGTTATAGTTTATTATTGTTCGTAAAAGTTTAAACAATTTTTAAATCTGTATTCCTTTTATTTGAACTTATTTTCGAAGTAGTTTGATTGAATTTGTGTAGAACTTACCAATTTCGTAAAACTATATTAATTTATGCTGATACAAACAATCCAAACAATTTTTTTAAAACTCTTTAAAAATAGTTTTAAACCAGTTTTTTACATATTATCCGGCGGCTTTGATTGTTACGCGTATTAGTACGTGTAATAAACACTTTTACCAATTAGCCGTAATATGCATATAAATATTTACCGACAGAATTTATAGATCCTTAAGCCGACCCTGTCTTTTCCCAGGATTGTGAAAATCTCCGACCTTTAGTGATTACAGAAAATTGCGTCCTAATGAAATAAGTACAGTGCTAGTTATTTCGCTAATTAGAGAAAATGACCCTGAATGACGAAGGACTGAAAAGGAGAGGTGGAGAAGATGTTTCGACGTCTGTAATTGAATGCGGCCGTATACAAAGATGTAGGAGTATTTTCTTATTTTATTTTTGAGAGGAAAATACATATAATACAGTTTTCACAACGAATTCTATTACACACAAAACTGGAGAATCTTCAGTTAATCTAGTATCATTTGAAAGTAAAAAATACATCTATCAACAAACATACCCAACATCAATTTTCAATAAAATTTAAAGAAAAAATCGAAATACATTCAGACTTTAAAATTACTGCAGCAATAACTTCATTGGTCACGTTATAAAACCCTGGTAGTCAGTTTAAATTTCTATTTATTAGCGATATTACCATTTTCATTAGTTTCCATCTGGCAAACATTCATGTTGAAAGGTATGAAAGTTTTGGTTGGCTTTTAGCCAATATTTCGCACAATTAATCCTGTACGCCAAAAAGTCATTAAAACCTGGCAGGTGTTTGTAGTTGAATTTTTCTTTCTTTTTTCGAATGTCCGGAAAGGAATGGTCGTGTTCAAAATGAGAACCATTTTCGCAGGTATTTTAATAACTTGTAGATTGAACTATTTTTGGTGAATATTGGAAACCTCGACAAATTATGAAAACACTGAAGATGACTCTCTAAATCGTCAATTGATTTGAAAGTTAAAATATCCTTCTTCTTGTTCGACTCTAACTTTTCCCAATTGTATTTGGGGTTGACATTTTTGGGTAATTATTCCTCCTGCAAAATTTCCCTTTTTCAACATAGGTACGTCCCCACCCCACAAAATGCCCGAAATATTATTCAAATTCAAGCAAGATAAAACAATGTCTATTACTTGACACCAAAAAATCCTCTGACCTGGATGGCATGCGGCATACCTGCAATAGCTTAAAAAAAGTGAACGTCTGTTTCAAACGTCCTATGACAAGGGTATCTTTCCAGACCGCTGGAAGACTGCTTGTGTGCAGCCTGTCCCCAGAAAAGATTCTCAGTTTCTCTATTATAGACCTAACTTTCCTCTCTCTGTTGGCAGCAAAGTTATGGAGAAAGTCATTAATATGCTAATTTGGGTGGGCCATTGACCAAGTGACCTTATGGACAAGCCGCGCCTGGTCAGTATGCTTCCTTGGCCCCCACGCTCTCCTGATCTTTCCCCAATAGAACATGAAAGGGACAGGGCAGAGAGAAGACTCAGCACACAGCGGGTACCCGCCACGTACTTTGGCAGTAGCTTGTTAAATCACCATTTTCAAAGAAACATCTATTCTTATATTGTATGGATAAAAATAATATATTTATTAAAGTTACGTTTAGATCAAAACTTATTGTTCCCTAAAACAGGGTTATTTAACCCTATATTTAGACCTAGCAAAAACATAAATCTACCTGAAATATCCTCTTCTGTCTGTTTAAAGTGACTTAATTAACAAACTGCGAACCCTTTAAAACTATCCTGTGTTCCAGGCACGCAGTGTTGGATTCTCGAAAACAAAAACAAATTCGTGTGTTTATATACCGTTTATTAATTAATCCGTTGAATATTTTGCTGATGACCGGCGATTAAGTTTTCGCATCAATTATGCCCCTGGAAATTTTAATTAACAAAACACCGGCTCGGATTTTAACGATTCTTTTACGGTGAAACAAATCAAATGCAGATGGCGGCCGGTCAATATAAACTTTAGTATAATACGAGTAGGTCGCGGTAGCCGTAACAGCGACAGCAGATTTAAAAAGATATTAAACATATTATAGTACAATTATATCAAAATTTATTTAACAATGGTATAAAGGTATAATAAAGCATCGCATCGTAGTAAAAGGCAAATAAGTTTTTAAACACAATGAGGAGTTATGATGATATTAAGTTAAATCGGTAGCGACCATAGAGAAAATATATAATAGAGAAATAATGTCATTTGCGAATGTGGCAAATTTACCAAGCTGAATCCGTAAACACAGACGGTCTTCTGCGGGCTTGCGCCTTGTCGAACGTTTGCCTTGTGATAGACAGGACCGTACTTCAAAATTTATTTCACATGACGTGAATCTTTTATCGAGTAATAAATGCTAAATATATTACTTGTAATTATTCTTTTTATTAATGATAAAACTGTAACCATTAGTGAGATTTTAACAAAAATTGTATAGTTTGTTGGCTTAAATCTGAGTTTTCTTGCTATACAAAATTGTCGATAATTCCTCGAAAATAGCTCAGTTTATACATATACAGTGCGTCTCTTTAATGTCCCCCCTCTTAATTTTTTAAACGTTACATTTACAAAATTGAAAGTTGAAATAAAATATAAACATAGTATTCTAAACAATAGAAATAAAATATGCAACTGTTCTAAGAAGTAAAATAGTAAATAAAAAAATTACCAAAACTATGTGTATATTTTATTGGATTGGCATCACATCCTGTATAATTATTGAACAAACCAAGTTCTATGGTAAGATGTAAATATTTTTACACCTATTTACAGTGTGTGCACTTCATACTTTGGTGAAAGCGCTACTTACTTACGGCCCCATGTCAATCTAATCCACTGATATCTTAGCGATCCTTTGGCGAAAGCGCTTTTTTCTTTCGCCATCCCTTTTAAAATACTCCCCTCTACCCCAATCCACTAGTATTTTTAGTGCCCCTTTGACGAAAGCGCAAATATGCCTTTTGGACACTCACCCTTCTAATCCACCGGTATCTTAGCGATCCTTTGGCGAAAGCGCTTTTTTCTTTCGCCATCCCTTTTAAAATACCCCCTCTACCCTAATCCACTAGTATTTTTAGTGCCCCTTTGGCGAAAGCGCACATATGCCTTTTGGACACTCACCCTTCTAATCCACTGATATCTTAGCGATCCTTTGGCGAAAGAGCTTTTTTCTTTCGCCATCCCTTTTCAAATACTCCCCTCTACCCTAATCCACTAGTATTTTTAGTGCCCCTTTGGCGAAAGCGCAAATATGCCTTTTGGACTGCAATATAAGGGAAGGAGGCATTGACACTATATATGACCTTCTTACACCATCTTACCCCTTATACAATGCCCCTAATGCAAACACACCCCATCAGTGCCTTTCTGACACCTTGACCACACTCAATATCGTCACTGATAAATATTTCTACTTCTCCGTGTGTGTGTTCACTTCAACACCGGAGTGCATTTAAGATAAAAGTTATTTGGTTAGAGTTAATCTTAATAACTCAAAACTTAAAAGTATTTTTGCAAATGGAAATAGCAACTTCAGCATTTACAACAGCTGTATTCCATGTGTTTCCTTCAGTGATTACAACTGGGTCCGGTTCTGATCGCCGAGTTGCGTCATTGAGTTCAACAACCGCTTTTGCTAGACGTCCCGAGTGCGCATGCCTCGAGAGGACCGTCGTTTAAAAATCTGACTGGCGCCCAATGCGTACAAACGCACTTTTTCGCCCATACATTGGACGGATTCAGCTGGTGTCGCGAATACGTTGTGATGGTCTAAATATATTTTGTCTATGGTAGCGACCCAAAATCCAATGATTTAGACTGGTCAGAAGATACAGCAGGAGCGTCCATAAGGTCATTTGGTCAATGACCCACTTAAAATTTTCAATGATCTACCTAATAATTAATTTTTAAATTTTTTATAACCAAAAAAAGAATCTTTTGTTTCAAAAAAGTACGAGTTCCATGCGAAAACTCCCTGAGAAATAATCAAGCCAAGCCATCGTCGAAAGATATCCAAGCTTGCTCCGGGCTGGGTCGTATTTTAAATTGGCCTCAAAGGTTTAAATTGATGATATAAATTCATTAAACTAAGAGAGAAACAGACATACGCGCTTTAGGAAGTTAAAAAGAGACACTATTTGTCGACGGCCCACCAATAATATCGGGCCACTTCCACCATGGAAATGCACTCAAATCGCCCCGTAAAATATACTCTTTCAAAACATTTGGTTTGGAAATAGAAAAATCAATTAGGTAGCTAATATGCGCCTTGTATTTGCATTGTATTAATGTATTATTAATTAGCGGTTAAACATAAAAATTTATAAATACGATCTCAGACACGCCAGCGCTAGCCATCAAATATAATGACATCGGACCGGTTTTCTTACATTACCAGCGTAGTCCAGAGGTACAATCTCAGCGAGTTGACCAAGAGGTCGTGGGTTCGAGGCTGTATTAAGGTTGCCTTTTTTTTTAAAAATTGTTATTTAAAAAATTAGATCGGCTCTAAAAGGTGTATTGGCAACAAGTTAGCACTTGTTCCTCGATAAAATATTTTAGAAATTATTGACAATCTCATATCTACTACAGCTAGCAGCCTGCACGTGCATAGACAAAGATCATATTACTATGTCTAGTCGCCAGTATTGTATTTATTAAAGAAAATGGAGGTTTGGCAGCGTTCCTAATTTTATTTTACGAATAATCATACTTTTAGCTCAGGATAAACACCATCCATTTATTCTGGGCTTTTAGTACAAGGCGCGACCTCTATTGAGGAGACGCTAAACGTATCAAAACGGGAAGCCGCTAACAATCTACAGTACTAAAACACATAGAAAAAAGTCATAAACATCTAGAGTAGCATGTTCAATATACGACAGTACCTATTTTATGATTTTTGCGGTGTTTGTAGGTAAATAATTTCTTGGCAAAGCTAGGCACATTATTAAAAAACCTACCTTAATTAAAAAAGTGTATTTTGCTTGTTGCGTTGATATCACTTGTTGCCCACAAAATTTTGATCCACCTGTAAAAAAACTCACGGGCCGGCCACGTATTTATAATTAGTTATCTATTTAGAAGCAATACTAAAATATGTATTTTTCATTTAAAGATGTTTCCTTTTGGTCTTATTGTCGTTCTAAAAACTGTTTTTGGATTACAGTGCGCCTGATTGACAGGTTGTCTACTACAGTGCTTAAGTGGTATCTACAAAAAAGTGATGGATTTACGAAACCTACGCATTGTATAAAAACGAATGTAACTTTTTACAGCATTTTTTCCGACACAAAAATATGGAAATATTCCCACTTAATGTAGTCCATAAAACAAACGTATATACTACCCACGTAAAATGTTCAAACCGCTAACCTACATTCGAAAATTGACACCGAATGATTGAAAACGCAGCCAAGCGAAATCTATTTACCTTTTATCGTATTCCCATGTATATTATTTTGTATCGCGCTTGGCGCTGGTGCCTCTGTCATTCGGGGGTTTTAACTTGACAGGTCGAGTGACAAACATCAGGGCATTAGACGGCTTTTGGGATTGTCTCGTTCCCATCAGATGTCATGGAATCCTTTTTACATTACCTGAATTATTTATACTTCTCTCGCGTGTCGGGTGCCAGGCATGAGAGTTGTCCCAGTCCCGAGCCATGTTGATATCTTAGCTTTCCTTTTCCGAGAAAAGGGTAAATTGTTTCACGTTTAAATGAAAATTATGTTTTGGAGATGTATCACGATGTTGAAACAAACAGGGATAACGTTTTATTTTATTTTGTTGTGTTTCTCTTTTTTTAATAAAAATACTGCTACACAGAAAGAACTACTATGCTATTTTCAATACTAATATTATTCTTGACCACTCTCACTTTGTGTTTCAACAAAACTCATTGAAATAACAAAAAAAAAGACATTGCATTAAATATAGACTTATTATTAGAGTTCGAAAGTAGTCTTATTTCTTTGAAAACTTTATTATCATTTTTTTCAATTACAAAAATACTATTGGAAACCAATAAATTACTATTATTCCTTAGAGTATAGAAGTGTTTAAGCTCAAACATTAAATTATTTGACGAGAATGCTCAAATATAATTGGGTGAAAAATAACTATTTGTGGGCGGTGTGAGTCAAATTAAAACATATTTTATTAAACAAACAACAGCTACAGTTTAAATAATAAAATCTAAAAATTAAGTGAATTATCCTTCATAATTCAATGGATCTATTGTTGGCTGAAATATTGCTCGCGGAGGGAGGGCTTATAATTATTGTTCTGTTGGTATTTGTTCGTTCAATCGTCGTTTAAGCTTGCAGCCTGTTTGTTTATTGCGTTATACGCCAAAAATAATACATCTTTGGGACTGGCCAACTCATTTCAGTGTTTTATGACAAGTAAAACAAATCTAAACGATTTGCAAGAAAAAATTTGTTTTTTTGATTTGTAAATCTCTCTTGGCTAGTCTATTATAAGACTTTTTAGAATTTAAACAAAAATGTTTTCTTTCTATTGGAAGTTACATTAAATTAATTACTGTTGTAACTGAAACAATAATATCTATTTTGCATCAAATGAGGTGCATATTCTTACAAATAAACTTCTAGAGAAACCAATGATAGTTTGCATTGAATTTAGAACAGGATATTACAGGCATCAAATAATTGTAATATTTGAACGATCCATTAAAAACCAATGAAACCTTATATTTCAAGCAATCTTATAACCTATTGGTTTGCAATGATAATCATTGAAATAAACAGAATTTGTATTGTGCAATACGGAATAGAGTGTGTTATTGAGTGAATGGGTATCCAATTCAATATACGATAGTGTTTTTTCTGTGTGCCTTGGGACACGCCATCAATGAATAAAACAAACCTATTTTAGAGATTCTTACTTCACATACGCATATCATTTATTCAATACAACGTTTATCAGTATTATCAGTCACAGAAGAAAAAAGGAATACAAATTATTTTATTTGAAGCAAAAGGGAATTTAACTCCAAAGCACCTCATTTCAAAACTTCTTTATTATCAACATATTTGATATCTACAATACATCATTAGGTACATGCTATTTACAATTTATTGACAAGGTATTTTGACAATATAAGGCTGGGGCTAGTGTTAGCCCATGGTAGGGTTATATCGCATGTATTGTGCTTGCGGCTTTATCCGATAGTAATTTCCTAAAGCCATAAATATATAATATTTGCGCTTAAATTTTGTTTGTTTATTTTGCTGAAAAAAACGTTGAAAACCAGCTTAAAACCTGCACCTGATTCCTTTGTACTCCACTCCACGTTAGATTCTCGTGTAACAGAGAATACGCCGAGTTTTACGTATAACTGAAATGCTGCACGGGCTTTTTTTATTATTACCTATATCATACGGTGTCGGTGAGCAATTCTCTGTAGACGAATAAAATACAACTCGCACGTCATCATCCTTTTGGCCGCTTAAGTTACACCACTGTGACTGAGCTAAAAATTTTGAATGACAATACTGCACCATAATAGTTTTTCCATAACGAAATAGTATATTGTACAACGAGCATGGAATGACATGCATTTCCTACGAGTATGACGTTTGTAGCATGAGCCGCAGGCGAATGCTGCAAATCATACGAGTAGGAAATGGTCATTCCATGCGAGTTTTACACTATACTTTTTCTACGAATGTTACTGTTACATAAAATGGGATTAGTAATATTTTTCCTTTTAAGATGTCAAAAAATGTCAATCTGACATTCCTCAAATAAAAATTATAAAAATTTTGGATGTCAACGCCACCTTTGTAAAAAATACCCGTGCACAATGGGAACTTTGTAGTTCAATCACCATGGTGATTGAAGCACAATGAAAATGTGTAAAACACAATGCACCATGTTCCGAAATTACTATTGAACATACAATAAAGGTTTTTATTGACATTCGTAGAAAAAGGTATTTTTCGAACCCTGAATGTCATAATTTTATTATTGACATCTTAAATCTGGCAATGATAAGTGCTTTACGATAATAGAAAGAATTTAGAGACGTTCCATAAAGAGATCATTGAAGTTAGATGAGTGACCATCCACCACGACAGGTATGCGTCAGTTAGAGAGAAGAAGTTGGTGGAAGAAGTTAAGGTTTCTTAAGGAGTACAGCATACCCTACTTGGTGAAAAACTTTGGACATCTCAAGAGCTATAATCTGGGATTCGTCGCTAAATTCGATAATCTTGTTCCAGTTGACGGATACGTGCATAGATCTACGTCTTATATCCAGCTCTTGATTCAAGTCTTGTCTGGTAAAATGAATATTGGTGTGCTATCGTTAGCATAACTGTGGTTGGGATTGGTAGTTGAAAAGAGCAGGTTATTAAGGTGGAGAAGAAATAGGGTTGGTGCCAAGACTGAACTTAGGGGACGTCACCATTGACAGGATGGAAGTTAGATGAGTGACCGTCAACCACGACAGATATGCGCCGATTAGAGAGGAAGCTACCGATCCAGGTATATAGTTTTGTAGGAAGACCATAAGAAGATAGTTTGTTGAGGAGTGAGACGCAGTTTCGCCTTTCAGGCGCAGTTAGTAAAACAAATTGTGGCTATTGGACTCCAGATAATCCAAGTCGAAAACACGAAAACCCCCGACATATCGCAAAGGTATCTGTGCGGTGTGCGATATCTGCTTCAAGAATTATCGGTCTGTACTTTTTGAGAACCGACGCTGCATAGCCCATACTGTAAACAGTGATCATTATTGTGCGATGCTTCGGGATTTTTTGTTATCTCAGCTACAAAAATTTGATGGCTTCAATCAGTTTACATGGTTTCAACAGGATGGAGCCACCGCACATACAGCCTAAAGGGCTTTGGAGATCTAAACTTGCCGGCTAGGTCTCCCGACCTCGCCCCACTAGACTTTTTATGTCAGGATACCTCAAATGTGAAGTTCATGTTGATATACCTCTCACTTTGCAAGAGTTAAAACAAAAAATACGGAAATTAGTGGAATGCCACCAGAGATGTGTTTAGCAGTTTTTGACCACATGATGAGGGCATTCTAAGAGTGTTTTAACAATAATGAAACGCACCTTGACAATACAACTTTTAAAACATGAAACCGCCTATTCTGCGTATTTTAGCATTAATAAATTATTTTTGAAAGGTCAAAAAAAAAATGAATTAGCCTTGAAAGAGGCAAATTCATTCCTGGACACCTCGTACAATATAATTTAACATCAATAATCTGCTAAAATAATATTATGGTTTTACCACTATTCCTCTCTTGGCAACAAAATGGCCGCGGACGTAAATTTAACTGAAGTGGTATCACGCAAAGTTGTGAAATCAATTTCTAATTCTACCTCATGGATATAAGCTTACTAAATTCTACCCGAAAATTGCATCAAAGCTCAAACCACTTCGATGCGGTTTGTAGGATAATTATACAGCCAGGTTTTACCACTAGGATAATAACAAATTATTATGTCAAATGGCAATGTTGCTTGTTTTTACTTAGTGCACGTTATTTGTGTTACCACTGTACGAAATAGCACTTTGGTGTTCGAGAATGACAATCAATCATGAGCACCAAAGGTATTTCGCGTACAAGTTTCATACAATATTTTTTCTCTAACTTTTTCCTTAAAACCATAAATAAGAGTAGTTAATTAAATTTAAAATTTTATATCGGCATGGAAATATAGTTCGGCACACGAAAACTCAACCACCAAAAGAATGCAGCAAAAACTTAGTATGTTGACAAACTTACAAACAAAACTATAGTAAATAAGTTACTGAAAATTATTTTTCGCAATAATGTTGAGCGTACTAATATATAAAATAATAATAAAAACCATAATTATGTTTATTATAGATAACAAATTATTATGGGTATCCTAATATTATCCTATTGTAACATCGGAAGATTATATCATTGGATAATATTTTTGTCCAGCTAGTCCCTATAAAGGATGTTACCAAAAGATTTTAAGAAATTTTAAGAGCAGATTCTACATCTAAAAATATGAAAATAAGTGTATATACACATGGATCTTTAAAAGCTTCTTTTTCGATATATGTAGAGGGTGTTTAATATTTTCTTTTTTAAATGTTTCTTTCTAATTTCTCGAAAATGCGTTAAGATATTGACATGAATTTTGGTACATGCCAGTATGTAATCAAAAAGTACCTTTACGTGCAAAAATTTATTTTCTAAAGTACTTGCATCAGTGGCGTGCGTGATGGTAAGTCTTTATTTTTAGCGAAAAAAATGGCATGCCACTGATTTTTTTCAATAATTCATATCGTTTCTTTTAAGCCCAATGAATTCTGCGTGAAAAGTATCTCCTGAGCTTTTTTGTTCTGACGCACCGTTTTCGAGATAAAAATTAATTTATTTCTCACAATGAAAACAAGTAATGAAAATGATATGTTTAAATATTTTTTGTTCGGAAAACGTTGTTTTTTGATTTAAGTTTATAGTAGATTCTGGAAATGGCTTTTCCGGGCATCAATACATGCTCTACATCGTCTTCGCATATTTCTCCTAACTCTTCGGAATACTTGAGGTGTGAAAATATTAAACACCCTGTATCTCGACAAAGACGCGTTTGATGATCCATGTTTATATAAACTTATTTTCATATTTTTAGATGTAGAATATGCCCTGAAAATTTCTTAACATCTTTTTACAATACCCTGTATCAAGGAAACACTGTGCGGCGCTTTCGTGTGCAATCGGTATTTTGCATCCACGTGCGATTATATAATATGTCAGCAGCAGTTGCTAATGGTTTTATTCATGTCTGTTAATTTATAATTCACATATTCTTGGTGGACAAGAAACTGTAGTAGATTTTTAGTACCTACAGATTGTGGAGGATCTAGATACAAAGAAGGTACTACGAATATCGATATATCTGTCCAGTTTTTGTGGCGCGCAGTTTTAAAGAAAAAATACAAAATACAATTTTGATTTCTTGAGTGAACTAAGTATATTTATTTTGCTTTGTAAGGCTTTTCACCTAAATTAGGGTAAAATCCAACTAACAATAATCTATCTTTCATCCATTCAAGGTGGATATTTGAGAGATAACAAAACAGAATTAATTACGCTCTAAGAGTCTTGTCAAGGGTATTTTACCTTTCATTTATATCCCATCTAAAACAACAGTAATTATAAGGGTAGGCCTCTGAACGCTGTTTAATCTGTAAATGTATATTTTGTTGGGTAAACATATGTTTCCCAATTAAATAACGTTGGGGACGATAACATCGCTGTTGATTTTTATACAAGTGAAAGATAATCACCGGCTTTTTTTGTATAACTTTATCAAGGTGTCGCGGTTTGTTTGAATGCTGGTTTAGATATTAACAAATTATCAATTATCAGGTTAAGAGCAAAAATAGGAGACATTTAAAAACAGGTAAATGTACTTGTATGCACTCTTATTGTTTTACCTCTGCATTCTACAATATTTTCGTTATCCAATGTAGATTCAAATCATTGATCCGATCAAACTGAGCGCGACAAACTGGTTTGGACTCTGTTCTGCGAAGAGAAGATATTATTATTAAAAGCCAGTTAAACCTTTTACCCCTCATGTAATACCTTCCTCAAAACCGCTGTTTAAAGCTTATTATTAAATCCTAACGTAGCCCAACAACTAAATGTATATCATACTCGCAACAGTTGTGTAATTAGGATGTTTACTTTCAGACCAAGCAAATACAGATTAAAATTGTTACATCATCATATTAAAACTTTAAATTATTAGAAAAGCTTAAATGTCCTTAATGGTATTTTTCCTAAATTGTTTTTTTTTATGTTTAGGAACTACCCAGATACAAATTATTGGACACAAATTCTTTGCTGAGAAACGTTTCGAAACACATTTGATTCAAATTATAAAATTGTGTTGTTTAGTTACTAGAAACACTTAAGAACTGTTTGTTTCCAAATATTTTGCAAATGATACATTTTCGACACGCGGGAATGATTATTTTTCGAAACAATTTTAGATAAAATTATGAAGTTGTGGTCAGACATACGCGCTCCCAAATTGTAGCGACACATTTTCTAATTAATTTAATCAGAACAAATTGGTATTTTCTGTTTCGAAATATTTACCAAACAATCTTACACATTTATTTACGAACCTGGCGAAGAAAATAATTTTCGAAACTTCCAGAAACATACACACTAGGACCTCTTCGGAACAAATTATGATAACCTGTAATTTTTACATTTTGTTTACTTTGGTTTTTTGAATAATCTGTTTAAAAATGTTTTTTTTTAAATATGGGAAGAAAACACAGTATAAACATTCCTCAAGATTTTTGACACTAAAAAGAAAAAAGAAAGAAGAAAGTATTTCAAATTGAAAAATGAAAACCACAGCCTGATTTTCTAGTTATTAGTGATGTCCCATCGACATCTGTAACGACCAATCGATTTTTTCCTTGGTTTCAACAACAGAGTACATTTTTAATTTGCGTCCTTTTTGATTTTAAAGAAAATACCAATAATCTCAACTATTTCTGTAGGTTTTGGTTTTAGGTTAGGTTATGGTTTGGCAGTGTCTAACGTGACGGTACCGTAACAATATAGTGTAGTTTCGTGTCATGATTATGAATACATGAAACATGTTGAGCTATGTTAGGTTAGGTTAGTCTTTTCAACAAAAATAAACGAACTTCACAAAAGGGGGAGCACTGGAAAGTATAAAATAATATTGTT
This sequence comes from Philopedon plagiatum, assembly GCA_963971165.1. Taxonomy (NCBI): domain Eukaryota; kingdom Metazoa; phylum Arthropoda; class Insecta; order Coleoptera; family Curculionidae; genus Philopedon; species Philopedon plagiatum. The sequence goes on from OZ020191.1 coordinate 11,360,955, forward strand.
ACGTATATGTTACTGCGGTTAATGGTCAACTTAATTTTGTTCAATTATATGAGAAAATGGTTTTCTTTTTCTTTATAGTTCACCTATCCCCCCCCCCCCCCCCCTTTCATCTTAACTCCCTCTCTTTAAATTTGTAATGGTCATGTTATATTAGACTTTCTGACCTCAATAACCCCAAAAAATATCAGTTTTGTTGCAAAATTGAAAGGTTCCTGGACCGATTTCGGCTTGAAATATACATGAATAAGATTTTAGGAACCTTTTACTTCAAGTGCAGGGATATTTATTGGATGAGTTACGCATTAAATGCCATCTTAATTGATTTTTCAATGACCCTACAACACTGGAATTCGCCATGTACTTATTATAAGTCATAAAAACACTTTTGATGACACGGCCAATGGGATCACGTTTTAAGTTTAGAAATTCGCGCGAAAATTTCCACTAGAAATCCTTTTTTTATAATAAAGACCAAAATAAATGGATAACAGATACCGCCATAAACTTTTAATTTATGTAGAGAATATAAAAAAAATATTTCAGATTTACTTGGGATATTCCCTATTATTAAAATTTGTCCTTTTAGTGTTAGAATATCTATTTTGAATATGAATGAAATTTCAATATTTTCGCTCCATGTAAAAGTAAAATTGATTAAAACACTTATTGAAAAGTACAAAATTAATTATTTTTAACACGAAACAACCCCAATAATTATTCATACTTATGAGACAACCACAAGCTTTTGTGTATAGAGCTTTACACAGACAGAAATTGAAAATGGATGATCATTTGTGCTTTATAACCGTTTCCCGTATTCCAGTGTTCCAATTAATGAATGTACAAAATACGATCCATCTCAAATACACAAAAACACAAAATTTTACCGTCGTCGGCAACAAAACACACTTAATTACGCTTCAAGAATTTTGCGGAGGAAATTAAGTACTCGCTTTATATCTCATCTCTCACTGTAATGATGGAAGATTTGAATCATGTTTAAATTTTAAATGTAAATTTGGTAAGTAAATAGATATACCTAATTAAATGACGTCGCGGATGTTATCGACGTTGATAGTCGTCTGGCAAGGATACAAAGGGCGCGGCGGGTACACTACTGTAAAATTTGAAATAGAATTATTCATTTTCAGTCTGAGAGCCGACAGTCAAATTTCCTACGTATCAAATACACCAATCTTGCACATTCGGTTACATTTTTCACTATCTTGGATTACCCTAATGAAACTGGCATCAAAATGTTGATTTTAATAATAATAATTATTATTATTATAAATAGTCTTCATTAAAAGAAATAAAATTACAAAAATAAAATTATAACTCTCAAAGGGCGAAGTCTAGCCGACAGATGTCGGCTACTCAATATTAGCCCTTGTTGGGGAAACCCAACCGTTTATTCAATTTCTATAACTCTATTTTTATTTCCAAATAAATATCAATAACCAAGCAGGTATAAAATCCCCCACAAAATACATAAGCTCAACTTGCCTTTCTTGGAAATTTAACTCGCTTAAAATACGCAGTTATCGGCAAATACAAAGACCATTTCGGTAAAACTATCTAAATATAATATTTCTTTTAATTTAGTTCTTCTAAAGCACCGGCATGTTGTCGGCGACCGTCAAAGGCTTAGTTCCCTTTGAAGATTTCTGATCTTTTAGTTTTATTACTGTGCCGTGCTGAGTGAATTTCTGGAAAATATCAAGGTGACTACGACTAAAAGTATCAACCTATTCACCAATAAGGCAACATCTGACTAAATATGATTCGTCAACGTCATCGCGAAGACGAAGTTGACAGAGGCGGAGCGCAAAAAAAGGGCGGCCCATATCACTTCGACTTGCTTCCTGTCGAAGAGACTACATCACTTCAACTACTACCACAACGAAAGACTGTCGCGTCCCTTGACGCGACAGAATCGCAAAGGTCTCGTAGACCAAAGGTCTAGCAGACTAAAAGCTCCAGTGATTCTCTTAGGCATAGTCCTGTAAATCTCGTTAAGTCACACAAATTAGGTGTACCAGTGTGGGAAAAGTCCCAGTGTTTCTCTTAGGCATAGTCCTGTAAATCTCGTTAAGCGACACAAATTAGGTGTACCAGTGTGGGAAAAGTCCCAGCGTTTCTCTTAGGCATAGTCCTGTAAATCTCGTTGAGTGACACAAATTAGGTGTACCAGTGTGGGAAAAGTCCCAGTGTTTCTCTTAGGCATGGTCCTGTAAAAAGTAGTAACATCTCCTAACACCAGAAAATGACGAATATATGTCAAGTACTAGTGTCAGAACCACTAGTGTAGAAAATACCCATATTTACAAGTAATAAATATACACAATTGTTTAGTGAAATTAACGTCTTTTACTGTACAAAAGTCGCGGCTGCAGGAGATCGCGCATTTGGATGACAACTGAACCAGTTATCTATAGAAAAATATTACAGTAAATGGAGGTATATAGGGTTTAAACTAGAGCCTTATCCTTACAGCCCTTTTAACAAATAAAACAAAAAAACAAAATAAAAAAGATTCAATAAAATTACTCAATTTCCAGCACTGCTTCGCTGTTTGTTAAACAACTCAGTCCTAATTCCCCTACGAACTAGTGCATGGGAGGTACAAGCAAAATAAGTTAAATACTCATATTAATGTGTTACAGCATTATAAACAAAACCACGCTGAAAAATTACGTTGGGGCATTGTAAGAGTATTCAAACGAATTGGGACCCGATGAACATCACTACGAAAATCCTTCACGTGTTTACTGTCCTTAATTTTGATGACTGGATCACCACTATTTTTTCTTACAGACAAATCCGTTATTAGCCCAGACGTACTTGTATCCCTTATTCTTACACTGAATGGCTTCCTTGAGAAGCAAGTATCTATCCAGTTTTTTTATTAATATAAATCCTCTGCTGTTTGGTATTGATACCACAAGTCACGGTGTCCAAACTTCCTTTTTCTTTCCTCTTTCTAAGTATATCTATAATCTTACTTCTCTGGTTTAAAGTTAAACTAACCATACTGGCTTTGTTTTTGGGTCTGGTAATTGCAATGTCTTCAATGCAAGCTTGGGTAAACTCTTCGTCTACATACTTTAGCAATTTAACTGTTTTATCCTGATCATACAATATTAGAGAGTACTATCACAACTGCCTGGTAAGTAAAGACGGTTGTGGTACTAACATCTGATTATATGCCACCCTGTTGCAACCACTTGACTGATCTAACAGTGAGCGTATAAAAACAACATTTTCACTTTAAACTTTAATTCTTTAGACAAATGAAGTAAAACGTTTAAGTTTGATTTTATTCAGTCGCTTCTAGATCTTTAAAACAAAATAACTGGTTTAATGGAAAATTGTCCAGATTTCTAGAATATTTAGACAAAAAGTTAAAAAAAGTTGTAATTCAAAAGGTACCCAAAAAATCACTACTTATTTTCATGAAAACTACCCCGTACAGGTCAATTATCAATTTAATTTAACAGTATGAACCTTCAAGTGAAAACTGATTTTAAATGTATCATTTGTCACTACAACTGAAATTTTGTATACATAAAAAAGTATACGCCCTCAAAAGGGCGGTAACCATTAACTACCCTGTAATTTTATTTTATTTTTATAAGTACATATTATCATCTTGCAATTTTTTTACATCGTTTTGGACACCCTGTGTATTTAATGGCTGATCCTTTCGACCTTTTCGTTACCACACTTTGTTATCTTGTAATTCCAGACATGTTCTAAAGTTTCATTTTACTAATGAAAGTTGGGGTATTCTAACAAATAATTATCTTTAAATTATCAAATTACATATACATTATTATAGGAAGAGTTTAAAAGCAATTTATATATTATGTATATACTGTTTGGTAAAAAGACCTAAAAATACATTATTGCTTAAAACAATTTACAAAAACTCTACAATACGACAGTAAAACATTAAAATCTAAACATAGTATCTGAACTTCTACATTCTTAACAGTAAACATTTTTCTACAATTCCAAGATATTTTTATTGTTTTTGTAAATTGTTTTAACCAATATGTATTGTAATTTAATGAAGTATATAATACACTAGTAACACACACTAGTAAAATGTAAAATATCTTAATTTATTAAAAACACACTTAGATTACTCTTACCTGTCTCTCTTTAGTCTTTTGACTGAGAAATTAGTGGCAAGAAGGCTTCGGACCTGAAAAATAAAAAGAATGTTTTAAAAATACAAAATTTTTGTATATACAGGGTATATAGGGTATTTTCTATAACTTTGGGGTACGTAACTGTCATATGTGTATCAGGTTTCAAGGAAACACTGAAAAGGTTTGAAATCTCATACTGGTTTGTATTTAAATCTTCTAATTGATCAGTTAGGTTTTGACCTGTTTTTGTTCTGTCATTGTTTATATGTATATCGTCAAATATTTAGAGTGGTTGTTTTTATCGATTTATTTTGGTCTTTAATCACAAAAAAAAGAAGATTTTCGACTACAAATTTTCATAAAAAATTCGAAACTTGCAAAACGCGATACTATTGGTTGATTGTGACGTCATATGTCATGTAAATAAAAGTGTTTTATAATGGCTAGTACATGGTGAGTTCTAGGGTTAATTTATTTTCTTCATTATTTCCCAGAGGTTAGGAAATTTGGTGGATTAGAAACATTACATTTGAATAAAAGGAATGTTTAACAATGACCAAAATTAAATTTGTGCAAAAGCAATCCGATAGTTTGCTGACAGTTGATGCTTGTATGATGTATGGCCGCTTATTTGTCTTTAAAATTTCATTAGAAAAACTTATAAATTCCGCCCATATAAAATGCAAATTTTTCAGCAATTTTTTGACGACGATTTCGACAGAAGAATTGAATGAAACAATGACGAATGTTATAAATCACAACCGGAATATTTAAAAAAACATTTGCTTTAGTGACGAGTGTACAACACACAAAACTGCCGATACTGGAGCGATGAAAATCCCCGACTTTTTAGGGAAGGCAGAGAAAGTAAACATTTGGGCTGGAATTCTTGGAAATGCTGTTATTGAACCTATGTTCATTGAGGGAAACCTAACTGGTGAGCTCTACTTAAATCTTCTTGAAGAGATAATAGACCCCTGAATAACAACTAATTTGGAAAATCGAGCTGACGTGGACTATTTTCTTCCCGTTAAACAGTGGTTAAATGACAGATTTCCTGGTAGATGGATTGATTGATGATTAGTAATTGAATGGCCACCACGATCGTCCGATTTAACGCCTTCAGATTTTTTTCTTTTGGGGCACATAAAATCGGTAGCTTTTTGAAACACAGCCTCGAGCTTTGAAAAGAACAACTACAGCTGCGTTCGGAGAAATTCCAGTAGAAGTTTTAGAAATGTCAGGAAGGAGTTTGAGAGTTGACTTTATTACTGTTTAGAAAATAATGGACAACATTTTGAACATTTTAATAAAATAAACATTTTTTATGCTTTATTCGAATACAACTGATACCTACCTAAGTTTGTTCCCGGTTCTTACGCGTTTTTTCGAAAACTACTGAAAAGAAAGGTCAAGTATGTGGTACTTTTGAAAAGGTAATTGAACGACATTTAAAATAAGGTATCACTTAAGATTTTGGGGGTTGTTTCCAGCCCCGCTAGAGGGTTGATATAATTTAATCGAAAATTGGCCTAAAAAATATCCCCTTGAAAATAAAATTGACATGTTTTGGCATTTTTCCATATTTTGTAAAAGGGCTGAAATATTGAGGGTGGTACGTTTTCAAATTGACATCCTGTACATAAGAATGAAAACATAAGCAACAGCTGATATAAATTAATTAATATTTTAAAGAAACTAAATAAGATTTCAATGAAAAATTAAATTTATTTATTCTAGCAGAAACTCAAATACAGGAAAAATTTAATTTCGGTGATTTTCCGCTTTTATCAATACGAAATACTTGTTCCGTGAGTTTCTACTCGCATTCGACCTTTTTCATTTTCTAATTGTCAGTATAAAAGCTTTTAAATCCCATAACTTGCTCAAACAATTAAAAAACCGTATCCGGTTGACGCGCGTGCATTCGAAATTAAATAAAAATTTAATTCAAATTGTCGATTTATTTATTTTAACAGCGATTAGGCGAAATTAAATTACGTTTTGCGTCATCTGGTTTCTACCTTTTCCGTTTCCCGTAAAACCACTCGTTTTTATCTCGTCATGTTTCACTTTAAATTTCCCATTTTCTAGACATTCGAAATTCGGCCGACCGTGTCTTATTGATTCGACTTCGTGTTTATCGTGTTTCGATCTTAAAAATCTGTTTCCAAATGCTGGCAGCCAATAAATACGAATTTTTAAATAGAATTCTTCTAAAATGGTTTTGAAATACACGAGATTTTTTCTCGTAGTGGAAAAATAAGAGAAATGTTTCTTTCTGCCTATCGTTCAAAAATTTTAATATTACTGACAAGATTTCTTGTGGAAACAGTCAATATCACCATACATCTAGCCATTGCCAGGAAACAAAAATAAACTGTTAGGAAATATTTCAAATATTCAAAACGTACAAATTTTTTAAATACAAAAAAGAAAAAATTTTAGCTTATGGTTTGATTATAGTATACTAGCTTTCGCCCGCGACTTCGTCCACGGTACAACAATTGTACTCCATTACAAACTATGAACAATCATTTTACCCCCTTAGGGGTTAATTTGTTAAAACTGGAAAATAAGTATTTAAACATTTATTTTTCGAAGTACCATCGTGCCGATAAAAAACTATGACAGCAAAACCATAAAACTGGGAAAGGAAATGTATATCTCTTAGAGTTTAAAAGGTGCTTTAGACCTGGAAAGGTAAAAACATTTAACGGCCAGATTCTCCAGTCTCTAGTCCGGTCTAATTTGACAACCAAAAATTTTAAACTGACAAGTGTAAGAATAAGACAACTAAGTTTTATATTATGAGTTTATTTCTGAGCTTTTTCGCAAATTTATAAAGAAAAGGACAATTTTAGTACGTACTTTCGACAATAATAGAACTAAATTCATTACAGTAACTCCTTCCAAGATGAAAATAATTTCGAAACCAAGTAAATCGCTGAAATATCGCAATAATTCATAAGTTTTTAATGACGACTTATTAACAATGACAGGACAAAAACCTGCCAAAACATAACTGATCAACTGTAAGATCTTAATTTAAACCAGTATTAAATCTTAAACCTTCTTAGTGAATCTGAACGTTAACTTTTAAAAAGTAACCTAGGTTACATAATTAAAAAAATATAAAATTATAAATTAAAAAGATAAAAAATACAAATACAAAATTTGTCCAAGCAACACAAAATTTTTAGTATTTGGTAATAGAACCATTTCTGTCAATTACTTCTTGAAGTCTTTGCGGCATACTTAAAACTAGGTTTCTGCATTATACGCCCGTTACCTCATCCCGCGATTGATTTATTCTGTAGCGTAATTCATTCCTGTTTCTTGGTCGAAAATCATGGCTATACATGGATTTGCCCATTTTACCCCAAATGTTTTCGATTGGGTTCAAATAAGGACTCTTCGAAGACCAGGAAAGAACTGCTATATTATTTTCTTGGAGAAAAATTTGCACAATGCGTGCTGTGTGTATTGGAGCATTATCATGCTGAAATGTATCAACTTTCCGCACATGTTACATAAATAGCTATTTTAAATATATACATCTTATCTGGAGCTTCAAGAAAAAAATTTTGGGACTTCCATACTTAAATTACCTTTTTCTTTATAAATTTCACAAAAAAACTTAATAATAAACTTAGAGTACACAACTTAGTTGTCGTATTCCTATCCTTGTCAATTTAAACCATTGGTTGTCAAATTAGACCGCTAGTAAATCTGGCCGTTACATCATAAGCGTACCTCACACGGTTACAATATTTTATTATATTGACAAACATATTGGCCGTGTAAGGTGGATATATTGATGGTTTGATGGATTGAACTGACGCGAATTCGAATTTCTGAATATCAGGCTTCAATATCAGCGAGTGGGGCGATACTGTCAGTATTACTGATCGTCTAGGGTGCGCTGTTAATATTGGATCAATCCTTAGTATAACGTCAGCTGCTGCTGTCAACAATGGAAGCAGCAAGCACGCCTTTTTAACCAATCTTTCATCCAGCGCATACACTTTACTGTACGTTTTATGCCTAAACTTAAAATTATCGTAATTCATGCTCTTTGTCGAGGATCCCTTTTCAACAGGCACGGATAATAGTAGGATATGTACTGAAGGAAATATTGACAATAATACTTATCGTGTAAGGTTGAAGAATATTGATACAGAGACTGAAGTGGATTGTTAAAATATTGTCAGTATTGATTGATATCAATATTATTGACCGTGTAAGGTACGCTATAAGTGCATTTTCACCATTATCATCCTTTATTTGTATGCCAAATTTTATTTTTGTAATAGATAGAAAGGGAATGCTTCACAACGATTTAACTGATATACCGTGTTCTTCGTCGAATTTCCACTTTTAAAGTTTTCCATTTCCGACTCATCGAGCCATTTTTCAAGCATACAAATTTACGCCAGGCGAGTCCCATTGATTCGAGTTTATCTTAAAAAGTCTTCGCTAAAAGCTCGCAGCCAATAAATATAATTTATAAATGAGATTTATCGAAAATCGGTTCACAGTATGCACATCAGACTGTGATTTAGTAATGGAAAGGTAGGAAATATATGTTTATGAAACCGAAATATATAGTATGAATCTTTACGGCCAGGTTCACTATAAACCGGTCAAACTTGACACTAGTGGTGAGTTCCGCATTGTTGCCAAGTTTATCGCTGTCCCGAAATCGACAGGAACTTTTTTTTAAATGGAATACTCTACATTTTAATCGATTTGCGTATTCAGCTTAAAATTCTGAATTCTTCTTATTGGGAACATTTTATCCTAAAGTTTTTGAGAAAATGGCGGTCAAAAATCGTTATATTATTGTATTTTTACTTTAAAATACCTGTACACGGAAGTCTACCTGAAATGTCTGACATTGTCAGTTTCGTTTATTTACAAAAATGGATCATTTAGCGTAAACCCAAAGAATTTAAATTTTAATGATACAGGGTTATGAGGACAGAATGCGAACGCAACAAGAAGTTAGTAATATTTTTAATGACAAATATCCTGACAGAAATCCATTAACTAACATATATCTATGGTAAGTAAAATTTTCAAAAAATTTGGTCAAACTGGAAACGAAAAACTGCTATACGCTCTGGCTGACCTAAAAGTGCAACAGATGGTGATAAGGCTCTGAATATTTTACTCAGTTTAGACGAAAATACCCATCTTTCTCGACTGCTGACCGAACTTCGCGTCGTTCGGTCAACTCCAGTCGCGTGCGGAAACGTATCACTTTTCGCACTTGTTAAGTAAACAGCTATTTCGGTAATACCTTTTTTCGAGGCACATTTTTTCGAAAATACATTTTTTTGAATAATACTTTTCTGAGACATAATTGGTAAGCTATAAAATCTTTTCATTTAAAATGTTCCCTCGAACCAACTTTCTTATGAAATTCAATACTGACAACTTAAAGTAATCAAAAGCAATGAATTAATTAACAACAAAAATTTTTACCAATTAAAAGTTTAAATTTTACTTCCTCAATATTTTAACATCTCGTTTAATCCATCAGAAATTAATTTTTACTGAGTTACGTCCCTATTACTTTATTACAACTTCGAATACCTAACAATTAAATTTTCTTATATTTCAATTTCACGATCCCCTGAAAAGTTTTCCTTTTAAAGTCGGCATTATACATTATGGTTCAAACAGTTTGCTTGGGTGTAAGAAATGGAGAAAATCTGTTTTCTACAACTTATCTGAAAATACCTAAAAAACATACTACTAACTACAACTGAAAATTTATAATTTCAACACGTCGCACAGTGGTTCCGATAACTAATCCGACTTGGCAAAATTATTTCTATGTTTATTCTGGGAAAATAAAAATAAAAACAGGCTGGTATTTGTATATTTCCTGATAAATATTTAGTGCAAACCATTATTTATTTTTTACAAAATTCGACACTTTTTTTCGCACTAGTTCGCGAATGTTTCCATCAGGACCCTCCACACCACTTTTAGTCATCATATTATAATCATACACACACTCTAGTCTTCTTGAAATGTTAAGGGCATTTCGCCAAACCTCAAACAATTTTCTTCTAGGAATTTCAAGATCACTAAAACAATTATTACAAAAAAATATGGTCAAACATGATTATAAAATAGTTAAAATGAAACACCCGAAGAGGTAAACTAAACGCTGAATATAACTTTACAATGGCCTTCGGCGGCCTTTGGAATTACGGGCCTGCTATTTCAATTAGAAATTGAACAATTTAAAGAAATTTTGGCTCTATAAATACGCCAACCAAAGAGGACAACAATAATAATGAAATACATAAAAATATATTAAAAACCAGGGGAATACCTGCAATTTACTCTGCCAAACTCACTTATTCATTAGATAAAATTTTACCCCTACAGAGACTGTAGTTTCGAACATAAATGAAGACTGATGCCAACGGGGTACAAAGGATCACAGTAACAAAGACTTCTAGCTTATCTTGCGTAGACGCTATTACGTTATTTCTAAAACGGGCTGTACTTTATAGATACACAATTATTTATGACCATGATAAGAAGAAAAATTATCTTCTGACAGCCCACCAAGGCCGAATTCTAAGTACCATTTAATATTTTTTTTTATTTTAGAAAAAATAACAATCTACCGATATAAAATACTATCAGTGAATCAGTATCTAATATTTGTCTCTGATAAATAGTGCTTCAATTAGAGCAAAAATTCAAGATGTCCACTATGTATCTGGGAAATCAGAAGTGGATTATTTCATATCAGTTGTGAAAGGATGTACGAAACATAATTTTTGTAAAATAAATCGCTTTTGAATTGGGTTTGGGGGGAACAAAAATATTAAAATTTATTTTTAAGTTGCTCACTCTGTATATGCTTTACCGGAAGTGCAGCCGGCTTCGAGCCAGAATGAAGCCTAGTCTATATGCAAAATGTCATTCTTTTTGGTCAAGTAGTTTTTAGGTTTTCGCGCCGACGCACACGGGTCCCGAACTCAATTTCTTGGTTCAATAATGGCTAGGGAGCACAAATCTTGTCGGAAGTGAACAATTGTTTTTTAAATGGAGCTTACTAAAATTCGAAAAGAACCTCGGAGCTCGAATTTTGAAAAAAAAATCTTTTTCATTATTTTAAGTTAAACACGAACAATTTTTTTTTTAAGAAATACCTAGTTCATTTAAATAGCGAAATATGGTGTTTCAAGAGGCGTCCACTTTGAGATTCCTTATATTATTAGCATTTTGGGTCGCTGATTCTGAAAATCGGGGTCCCGAGTCCTTAAAATATGGGACAACCATCGAAACTTGGAAAAACACCCCGTTTGAAGGGGTTTGTGCAATATTCCAAATATTAATTTTAAATAATCTGATAAATAGCCCTTATTTAACATTAATTTCCAACTTTAATTAATTTATGTCACATTGAGTCAAATTTTATAAAAAAGAGTTAAACAAAGAGGGTGAAAACTTCCCTCACTACCCCAAAAATGATATACAATGAAAAACGCGTGTCCAATATTTTTTTTTTACTATTTGCTTTCAATTCGAATATATGGAAACTTTTAAACAAAAATAAATTATTTTAACCCCTCTTGGGGGTAAAACTGCCCTCAACTACCCTTGCATACTCCTAAATTCATGTGCAATATAAAAATTAAATTTAATGTTTTCTTTTTGCTATTATACGTTTTTTGGGTCACAGATCGGAAAATCGGGATCCCGAACCCCTAAAATATGGTACAACCCCCGAAACTTAATCCAAGGGTAGAAATTGTACAAAATATGGGTTGAAAGGGGTGAAAATTCGATTCTAAAAAATTTCATCATTTTTATTCTAAAAATGAATATCTGCGAGTTTTTGAGGGTGCTAATTTCAAATACCTATGACCATGGCACACTCGTAAATTTATTTTTTTTATTGCACTTGAACTGTTAGAACCAGAGTGTCTATTCCATACGGAGCAAGAGCAAAAATGTTTTACCATCTGGAAAATTTACTTCAATCAAATAAGACGTTGTGCGTATGCCTTAACAAAATGGGATATTTTTCTTCATGAATTTTTAACATTTCTGTATCTCGCAACAAGTTTACTACAAATGTAATAAACAAATTTCCTTGACATATACAAATTTTCTCGTAAAGCTCTTTCCTGGCGTAAAAAATGACTGTAATTTAAATAATATTCCGGGTAAGAAGACAAGAAATTCCTGACAAATAACTACTGGCTAGTCTACATTTCTTTTTGATTGAAAAACAATAAAGGTCATTAGTAAACTGTTACTTAGGTTGTTCGTTTTTAGTAAATATAATTAAATATTATAGGAAAAAAAACTTTGGTATTGCACTATATTACTTTGGGTATATTTCTCCGAATATTATTGTGTACCATCGCTTTAGTAAACCGATTGCCCTAGCAATATATAAATAAAGCACAACACGTAGCATCCGTTGCTATGGTAACAATTTCCATAGCAACGGATGCTACGGTAATGGTTACCATAGAAACTGTTGCTATGGTAAGTACTGGTGACCATAGCTTCAGGAAGCGGGGACCTAAACGAAGGCCGATAAGTATACATTATACGCGAAAGAGTGAAATTGTCTAATAGAAAAAGGCTTGGAAAGTTAGCTAGAGAGGTTTGTTAAAATATCTGTATTAAATAGGTTTTATTCCCAGCTTCGCTCGTCTAAAACATGAAAACAAATCATGAAAATAAAACCACTGTTACCAGCTAGTAGCATAGGTTATTTTGGCAGGATCAATATTTTTTTTACTTGTTCACGTGAACATATTTTCTATAAATAAAGGTAATTTTTGAAAATATAGGTATATCAAACATGTTTTATTTTAATATTTTTGTGTTGATTATTTGCGAATAAATTTATTCTTCGTCTGCTGTTTCATGTAAATTTTTTTCTAGGTCAGTCGTTGGGTTTAAATTAAAAAGATTGATTAAATAACTGAAATAAAAATATATTTTCACATAGTATAGTGGTCTATAAATAATGGCACCGAGATTAACTAGAAACACTTGGGCGTGGAAGACGAACTGAGCTAAACATGTTTATTTGAAATGTTGCTGATTATAGGGATAAAGGATATCGAATATTTAATGTATAGGAGAAATGCGGGAGGAAAGTCTCCCGCATTTCTCCGGCATTTAAGAAGGGTGACCGCAATGACATTAATAACTACCGGCCTGTTGCCATAATTTGTAATTTTAGTAAGGTGTTCGAGACTGTGCTTTATGCATTTTTGGGTGGGCATGTCTCGAACATGATATCTGGTCATCAGCATGGATTAATAAGTGGTAAGTCGACCATCACTAATCTTGTGTGTACTACTCAGTATCTCTGTGAACGGCTGGATGGACAGAGTCAGGTGGATGTTATCTACACAGATTTTACAAAGGCATTTGACAGACTTGACCATGCCATCTAGATTAGTAAACTGACATCCTTTGGTTTTTCAGGGCCGTTAATAGAATTAGTAAGGTCATATCTTTATAACAGGTATCAATATGTGCAGTCCCGTGGTTACAGGTCTGTCAGATTTCTGCCGTCTTCTGGTGTGCCCCAAGAATCCGTACTTGGGCCACTATTCTTTTATCTTTTTATTAATGACATTGTTTCGGGATTGGAGGTCGACTGCTTGCTTTATGCTGATGATCTTAAACTTTTGTGCGAAATATTCTCTCCCGAGGACACTATTAGGCTTCAGAATAGCTTGAATGTGGTTTTTGATTGGTGCCGAAAAAATAAACTTCCACTTAATCCTTCAAAATGTAATGTTGGGTCTTTTACTCGTAAACTAAATCCAATAATTTATAATTATGATGTGGATGACGTTATACTTTAGAGACCTAATACTATAAAAGATCTTGGTGTAGTATTTGACCCTAAATTGTCGTTTGTAGGTCATATTGAATCCGTGGTTAACAGTGCGTCTAAGGGGTTGGGTTTTATCCTGCGGAACTCTAGGGATTTTCGACGGGCCTCTACTCTTCGTGCTCTGTATGTGGCGTTTGTAAGATCACGACTTGAGTACGCATCTGTTGCGTGGAGTCCGATCTACCACGTCCACATTTCTAGCTTGGAAAAAATTCAGCATAAATTTATGAAAGCTTCTGTTTTTACATTGGATGGCTTAAGGCCGGCGATCAGATACCCGCACGATGTGCTGCTCAGTAGATTTAATTTGTCAGAATTAGCTATTAGGCGATCACTTTATTCTGTCGTGTTCTTGTCTAGGATACTAAATAATAAAATTAAATGTATAGGCCTCACAGATTATGTAAAAATCAGGGTGCCTAGATTGGAGGCTAGGAGAGCTAATCTTTTTCTAATGCCAGCGCCGCGGACAAATATCCATATTTCGTCAACGTTTTATCAAATGTTTAAGAATTATAATGCTATAGAAAACAGTGTAGATATATTTTGTTGTAACGTTGCTCAAATTAAAAGGATATTTGTCTAACTTTTCTTCATATTATAAGTATATATTACCATTGTTATGATTAGGTTTTTTTTAGGTTATCTTAATTTTATGTCTTCTTTTTCCTTATCCTATCACTGAAAAAACATTGTGGGACATTTCACTACAATTGTGTACCTTTTTCCAACAATTTGTTCTTAAAAACGTCCAAGACCAATTTGTAGCAAAATTTGCTACAATTGTATGAAAATGTATAAAAACTGTTGTAACTAATAATCCAATTAGAGTAAATTGCTCTACAAAGACTTTGCTACAATTTTGTGTGAAGAAAAGTCCAAACTTTTTTCAGTGTATAATTGGTAAACCTGTTGGATATTGTAACTAAATAAATAAATAAATAAATAAATAAATTTATTGTTAAAAGTTAGCAACTCAAAAATCATTCAAATTAGTATTATGCTCTAGAAAATGAAAAGTAAGAGTCCGTTATTTCAGTTGCCTTAAAAATTTCACTTCCATTCTGACGAACTTCGTATTATACAATTCATATACACAGAGAGTCTTGAAGCGATTCAGAGGAGCTTTGCTAAGGCTTTATGGTTTAAATCTGACGGAATCTATCCCGTTATAGGCTTTCCGCGTGACCAGTTGCAGTAGAGATTCTCGCTTGTAAGTTTAGAAAGAAATGCTTTACTTTTACACAACTTATAAATAATAATATTGTTTGTGAAGACCTATTGTGCAAACTAAATTTTGGTGTTCCTACACTGAAATCTCGTAATTCCAGTACCTTTTACCTTCCTTCATTCTGAACAAAGTTTGCACCCATTATTTCGTTGTGCAGCTGATACAAGAAGAATCTTAATACTGCATTGGATATATCTAATTGTAAGTTGAACATAATTAGAAGATACTTCGGCCTATAGATGCTTGTTTCGTCTGTTTATTGATTTGTTTGTTGTTTCAAGCTCTTTCGTTACCTATGGTCTGCAACAAACCACTATCGACACCAGCTGTAATAAAACCCCGTAAATTTGCAAGAAGTGTAAACAGGGCGGCTGTTATAAAATATCAGGTAAGGGTAATGTTAATATAATTAGTAAAGGTTTATAAATAAAGTGTTTTTACCTGGTTTATTAATTTCGAAATATTTTAGTTTAGCTCGTATCCGTTTAGTCAAGCGTGCATTTGTTATATGATTCCGATCGTACTTTTTGTTTCCAATAAATGACATTTTCACGAATATGTAACAAATGTATATTTCCGTTTATTAAATATTCGTATTTGAGTTATACAAATTTAATTTTTGATCTCGCATTTCATGCGAATTTTAAACTGTGTTGATAGGTGAAAATTTTCCAGGGAAATATGTAAAAAAAGAAATATCGACAAGTGAATTTAAATAATAAATGTAGTAACTTGTTATGAGATGTATCGTGTTTATTTTTGGAGACACATAACAAAAATATATGTGGCTGATATGTGCTTGGAGACATGATAAATTAACATAAATACAGGGTGACACAGGAAGTAGATACCCCCTAATATAGCCGTTTCTCTTCATCTTCCTCTTCCAATGTTTAGTTAAAGTGGAATTTGAAATGAAATAAATTATTTTCTTTGAAGATCATCTAAATACCTATAAGTTTTTTTCACAGGATATTACAGGAATTTTTCTAACAGACTGAAGAACTAAAACTGTGGCATCATCGTTTTGGTCATATGTCTTCTTCCTCTTATTCCTCTTCTTCTTCTTCTTCTTCTTCTTCTTCTTCTTTTTTTTCTTCTTGAGATTCCAAGCGGAATCAGTTCTTTGGAACATTTTTATTATGTTCTAGATCATGCATGTCAAACTCGCGGCCCGCGGGCCGCATGCGGCCCGAAACTAAATTGTTTGCGGCCCAGAAAGATCAACTAGATAACACAAATATTTACCCAACTAATAACATCACAAAATTACGTATTATTTTTCCGCTATTTTGATTTTCCCAATTTTAAATTTTTTACCGTTTGCTCCCGCACTATAAAATCTTCCCCATCGCACGAATGCTGCACGTACACGCGTGTGCGGTGCTATCGGCGCGGTGGCTCTCCTCGACTTGTCTCAACTTCTCTAGGCATCGTCTAATTTTAATTGTTTTGGTTTTGCGTTCCGCTTTACCATATTTACGTGATTTGTAGAGGCAGTTGAGAAAATCCAAAATCATACCTGCTGTAATCATTTCACTTAATACTTGTCCAGTGCCATTTATTTCCTGTTTGGTAAGTTAATATTTAACAAGCTTTATAATTAAGTAAAAACTATTACGCACTTATTCCAGATATTTGTCAGTATGTCTTCATCAAAAGCAAGTGGAAGTGGTACTATTAAAAGTAAGCGAAAGATTGCTGACGAACATAGAAATTTTCAAGAAAAATGGGAACTGGAATATTTTTGCTGTGAAGTAAGAGACAAAATAATTTGCTTGATATGTAATAATACTATTAGTGTTCCAAAGTTATATAATATTAAACGTCATTATGAACAACATAAAGCACAATACGATAATTATGAAGCATTAATGCGACAGGCAAAGTTAAAAGAGCTTAAGTTGGGTCTCAAAAAACAACAGTTCATGTTTAGTAGAACACCACAAGAAAATGAATCGGCGGTGCAGGCAAGCTATGTATTGTCGGAGTTAATAGCTAAACATTCGAAACCCTTTACCGAAGGTGATTTTATTAAAGAATGCCTAATAAAAACTGCAAAAATTATGTGTCCGGGCAGTGCAAAGGCTTTTGAAGTAATTTCCTTGTCTCGCAATACAGTTGCAGAAAGGGTATCCGATTTGGCAGCCAATCTAAGTGATCAGATCAAATCAAAATGTACCAGTTTTGAAGCTTTCTCGATTGCATGCGACGAAAGTACAGATGTTGGTGGTATAGCGCAATTAGCCGTATTTCTTCGTGCTTGCGATACGAAATTCGATATTTTTGAGGAATTGCTAGAAGTAGTGCCGATGCATGGAACTACAACAGGACAGGATATATTTAATTGTGTCAACGAACTTTTGCAAAAATACGATCTACCCCTGGCAAAACTAGTTTCTGTAGCTACGGATGGAGCTCCTTCTATGACCGGAAAAACTAACGGTTTTGTAGCATTGCTGCAAAGAAAATATAATGAAATTTCTGAAGCCTCAAAAATGCATCATATTCATTGTATTATACATCAAGAAGTACTATGCACAAAAGTAATAAACATGGAAAATGTGTTGACACCTGTAAAAAAAATTATCAACTTTATAAGATCTCGAGGATTAAATCAACGCCAGTT
The DNA here is from genome assembly GCA_963971165.1 of Philopedon plagiatum. Lineage (NCBI taxonomy): Eukaryota > Metazoa > Arthropoda > Insecta > Coleoptera > Curculionidae > Philopedon > Philopedon plagiatum. Next base: position 11,378,879 of record OZ020191.1, read on the forward strand.
CGGTGCCTTCTTAAATGAGTTGGAAAGCGAGTATTCGGGTTTATCATATTATACTGAAGTACGATGGCTTTCGTGCTCGAAGGTTCTCCAACAGTTTTGGAACTTAAAAGAAGAAATAAGTCAATTTTTAACAACCAAAAATCAAGATACGGGTTTGTTTTCCGATGCAAATTTTTTACAAGATTTGTCTTTTATGGTGGATATTACAAAGCACTTGTCTGATTTGAATTTAAGACTACAGGGAAAGAATCAAATTATCACCCACATGTGTGACCAGGTTAAAGCATTCGTATGTAAGCTAGTTCTTTGGGAAAAGCAGCTCCAAAATGAAGATTTAACGCACTTTCCCACATGTAAGATGCACAAAACAACTGCAGGTGTTGCGTACAAAAAGTATGCAGAAAAAATTTCCTGCCTTAAAGCTGAATTCGAAAGAAGGTTTGAAGATTTTAAATCCTTAGAAAACAAGTTTTCTTTGTTTTCTTCAATATTTTCGGTGAATGTTGATTCAGTACCTAGTCACATGCAAATGGAGGTTATTGAGATCCAGTGCGATTCAGAATTAAAGGCCAAATACAGTGAGGTTGGCGTGCCAGAATTTTACAAATACTTGCCAGCGAGATTTCAAACCATTCGAAAACTGGCATACGAAATAATTTCCATGTTTGGGAGTACTTATCGATGCGAGCAGTTATTTTCCCTTATGAAAGGAAATAAATCTGCAGTAAGATCCAGACTGACCGACAAGCACCTTGGAGCAATTTTAAAGGTTGCTACTACAAATAATATTTCCCCGGAACTAGAAAAGCTGGTGGCAGCGAAGAGATGTCAAGTGTCAGGACGAAAATGTTAAAATTTTTTGTAAGCATTTTTTGAAAATAAACCCGTTGATACACTGTTTGAACATTATTTTTTTTAAACATATAGTTATCTAAAAAGCCCGTTGGTTTTTCGACCACGGATCATTCAGTAATTGCGGCCCCCATGCACATCTGTTTAATTTATTTGGCCCATGTTAATGTTTGAGTTTGACATACATGTTCTAGATTATCATTTTAGGTATTGCGATTCATATGCATTTCTTGCTAAACTGTTCCATGATGTAGCGATATGATACTTTGCCATCCCCATAACACTGGACTATAAAAATCCTTTGTTCAGTAGATAGCATTTTGATGAGAAGTATTTTAAATTAAATAATTGCTTCATTTAATAAAGACATTGACAAACATGTTCATAGGTGTTATGGTTCTTTAATATGTAGAAACTAGTACTCTGGTAAAGGTGTGAGAGAGAATAGTTGGCACTTAAAAAAAATAATGTGATAAAACTTGTTACTTTTAATATTTAAATTTTTAATGGAATCTTGTATTTTGGCTTAAGATTTAATTTAAAACATATTTCATATTTGTTCTTTTGGTAGAAAATGATAAACAAGGTATGTTTACTCTTACGCAAAATAACGTTTTCGTATTTTTTACGTTCTCTGTAGAAAGAAATAAATTTTCCATAGCCTGAATCTTATTTATTTTATAAGAGAAAGCTTTTATTAGGAGTGACATTTTTATGAATCTTGCACCATAAAATTCCTCATTGAATTTCCTTTCTAATGGTACTCGTATATTGTACCGCTATTCCCCAACTTACATTTTAATATTATCATAACGAACTCGTAAGCCATTAAAAGGAAAAGATATGTATCTCTATCACAGATGATTAAAATCAAAAGAGTGTAGACATTTGCCGATCCTTCCTTTCACTTTCCGTTAACGTCTTTAATTAAAACCCAAGTGTAGTCAAAACCTTTATAAAATTATTTTTCAGAAATTATGTTATTAAGCAGTATTTACCGCATCATAAAAACAACTTTGTTATCCAATAAAGCTATATTTACTTTGGATAAAGGAAAATATTTTTAATTTACCTAAATTAAATTTCTAACCCACATTTTTCGCATTTGAAACAACGTATTTAAAGGGATCTATGTAAAAGTATTCTGAAAAAATATTCAACTAAGTTTTAAAATCAATATGTTACGCAACTTTTTAACAGTGTTGTTTTTGCGTCGGACCTTAATAAAAAAACAATTCTGTTATATCATAGAGACAAGCTAAATTTTTAAACAATATTTTTATCTGAGACAGCCCAAGTAATTTTTTTTGACACAGAATTTGAATGATTGGAGCTTGAGAGGGCAAGACAAAACATCTGCAGGCCATTTGTTCCACATTCTTGAGACCCTAGGTATGAATAAGCGAGAGAAGTGGGATAATCTAGGCTAAAGGGATGCATACGTAACGCCCTCTTGTTGTTCTGTTAGTAATAGTCAAGGGGAAAATTATAGGGTCTAGTTCGTGCAAACCTAAGCAAAACCTAAGTAAAATCCGTGGAAGTATCGGTAGAAAAGAGATAAGTCCCCAACAGCGCGGAGATGAGCGAGAAAAGGGAGTGCTCTTGTAAGGACTGGGTCATTGATGAGTCGAATGGCTCTATTTGAATAGAATCAAAGATGTTAAGTATCGAAGGCGATGCCGCTTCCCAGATGTGGAAGCAGTACTCTAGGTTAGGTCTTATTTAGGAAACATAAAGAGTGTGTAAGTTGGATGGGAAAAAATATTTTCTGGTTGGAAAGAGAAAATCAAGCTTTTCAGCTGCTGAAGTAGCTACTGAAGTTACTCCGCTAGTTGAGATCATATTCGAAAGTGATGCCAACAAGACCAACTGCTTTATTGTTCTGCAGGACTTGGCCATTCATGTGGATGGGGTAAGTGTTGCCGGGTTTCTTGCGTGACAGGTAGGGATGCACAAAATTCAAAATACAATCGATACATCGAAAACCAATGCATCAAATTTTCAAAAAATCTTTGATAGGATCCAAGTTAGATGAGTGACCGTCCACCACGACAGATATGCGCCGATTAGAGAGGAAACTATTGATCCAGGTATATAGTACCATTCAATTTTTGTCACTCGTAAATAAATTGTACAGTGTATTAATTGTTTTGAAATTTATGTGTTTTATTTGACTCACCAAGCGGCGCAGTTTCTAGTTGTTTAATTTTTATGTTGGCTTTAGTTACGGAGTGAGTTAAAAGCGAGGTCCGGCGAATAAAACAGTGGCGCCCTTTTAACCCCCCTCTACCTCTCTGGCATTTGAGCTAGGGCATTCTTTGGCACGCAAGCGCAAGCTCCCCGCATTCAGCTCGACTCATTACTTTGTTTAAATTTTAAATTTTCAGAAACTGAATGCCGATTAGTTTTTTTGTTGAACTTTAGATTTTAATTCTGAGGGGTAAGTGAAAGTAAATTAAATTATTATTTTTCTGTGCGGAAAGGGGCGTTGTTTGGGAGGACTTTGTTATAGTGCGGCATGTCATATTTTGTCAAAGGCATTGGAAGCATCAGGAGCAACAATCTGGGTTTTCTCCATGAAATTCGAGGGACTTGTTCCAGTTATGTGTGACAAAGGTAAGAAGATCAGCTATAGATCTTTGGTGACGAAATCCGTACAGTCTGTCATGGGTGATTCTGTGTTTTCCTCGATATTTTAGAACTTGTAAATTGATAACTTTCTTTGTAACTGAGAAAAGAGATAGGTCGATAATTAATTGGACGGAAGGGACTTGACGGAACATTTCTTCGGGTCAGGCTGCACACGAGCAGTCTTCCAGCTATCCGAAGCTGTCATAAGAGATCTGGAAAAGACGAGTTAAGATGGGAGCACTTTACTACAGACAGCACTTTATTACAGACCTTGGAAAACCAGGGACATATTCTTCATTAAACTATGAAAGTGTCTTAAGGAAAGGAGTCACCTTAAGTATCAAAACGACAATAAAGTTAGAAATCATGAAAATCTCTCGACATTTAAATATTTTGTGCTGTGACGCGTCTCCGGCACTAGACCAGGTTCGAATCCTGACCCGGCCGCACGCTTAATAAAAAAGTGTGGCCAGACATTTAGTAGGATTGTCACAAAAAGGGGAAGGTGGTAGAGGAATTCTTCCTCGACCGAGGTGGTACCACCACACACATTCTCTTAAAAGGGCTGGTGAAATCCCAACGGACGTTTCCAGCTCTGGATGTGTGGGTCGATTTCCCAGTACACCCACGGTACATAGTACTTAGACCTCGGTATTCGTGGGCTGTCAGAAGATAAAAAAAATTAGCGATTTTTTCATTTCTACAGTACTTTTTTTCTACACCTAAGGCAATTTAGCACGCAAGGAAAACATTTGTCTAAGTATATTCCCCGCAATCATTTTCTACCAAAACTCTATCAAAGATTTTTCTCTATTAAAATTTTTAAAATTATGTCTACTATAATCTACCGAATAAGTAAAAATCTATCAAATAGGGTCACGCTGTCCTTTAGTTAAATCCCTCAGCAGCAGTCTCGCACATTCATTACAATTTCTTATGACAGAAACGGTAGAGAACGTGCAATACATCCACCTAGAGGAACTATTGCATTAATTCCTTAATAGATGTAAAGCTATTAGTGTTATATAGGCAGCCTATAGGTGGCGGTATTGCATGTTCTCTACCATTGTAATGTAAAGACTTACGGCAGTCTGATGATCAGCAACAAGGGTGGAAGCTTACTGTCCTACCTGGTTCGTGGTTTCTGTTAGTTTTTGAATGCTATAGCCAATACAAGGATACCCAATACGTCAATGCAAGAACGGAACACCCTGTATTTTTTCCGCCATACCACTAATTTTTAATCTTTAATTTTAATAATGGTGGGGTTAAAAGTGCTACTTTACTCTTGGACAAATAAGATTAATACAGTATTTTTAATCTACAGTGCACAAAATTCATTTATAGGTTATTTGAATTTAAAACAATTTAAATCAATATAACAGAAGTGCATTTCATATTGCTTTCTAGTTTACAGCTTTGTAAAGTTACATTTTATCTGCTTGCTTTCAGATTTATATGCCTTTATGCAGACAACAATATGAAATATTTTTATTTGGTAACCCATTGTGTTAAAATGAAATTTTAAATGTAACTATTGTCTAGTGAAAATATCAAATTATTTTATATTGTGTAGGTATACTACACAACAAAAGCTTCTTTGATGGGCAGACAGGTTTATGGCAGGCAGGTGCACTAGGATAATTTTAATACTAAAAATATAACGTGTGGTTATATAACTAATAAATTATAAAATTGTTAATACGAAATGTGAACATAATAATATTTTTTTTATTGTATTCTCTATATAAATTAAATATGGATGCTATGAGATAAGTTAGATCAAGAAGAACAACAGTTTAAGGTTAGTCTATTCCATTTTAATTCCTTATTACTAACTCATATAATTTCACCTAGTCACCTTAGAATATGGTTATTTTATTCGTTGTGTAAAGGCAAATTTCTTGGGGTAATATTTTTTCTCCTTTCAGTTAAAGATTTTAATTTGCGCCCTATAGAAATTCATGAATTTCAAGTAGCGGTTAATACATATTATATCTAAAGTTTTCATCATCTAAACAAACCACCAACTCACGCGAATTATTTTTGGAATCATCTTAATTGATGTGCAAATATGTTAATAAAATGTAAATAATGTACAAAATTGCAAACAGTTAAGGGAGGGCCAATTTAAAGTGAGTACTGAAATAAAAGTTTATTTTTTTGGGACCCAGATCGTTTTGTTTGCGATGTTCATGTGCATAAATTGTGACTTCTATAAACGGTTTTTGTTTTCACCAGAACTAATATCTTTAAAAAAATCAGTGACGCTCAAATTATAAGTACACCATCAATGTTCTATGAGACCACGAGCAGGAGTAGTAGGCCGAACTCATGATATTCCCAATACTCCGAAGGCTTTCTTGGGCCTATGATATCACGTAATAATGTAATAGTGGAGACGTGCGCTCCACAAAGAATACTTGTCTGTTTAAGAATCGACACTTGATGTTCCAACGTTACATCACCATAAATACAAGTCTTCTTATGGCGCCTATCCTTTTAGGATGTTAGCGATCATCATGGCAATTCTTGTCCACCGCAGCGCGAAACAGACCTTATTGTTGTCGTATTAAACCATGTCCTTAAGTTCTTTAACCATGATATCCTTCTCCTTCCGGGTCCTCTTCTTCCGTCAATTATCCCCCGCAGTATCAATAAAACTAATAGTTCATCTTTGACCATTTCTCATAATATGAGAGTATTCAAGCTTTATTCTCTTGAATAGTTCATTCTCTTTCCCCATTCGTCTCCAAACTTCCTGATTGGTAACGTCGTCTATCCAGGGAACCCTCAAGATACATCGGTATAGCCATTGTTTAAATGTCTCGACTTTCCTGCAAGAAACTTCTGTCTGAGTCCACCATTCAACCCCCTACACAAGTATCGAAAACATATAGCATCTCAATAATCTGATTTTAGTTGGTACAGACAGATCGTGACATCTGAATCTCGTCCATTCTCAAGAAGGCAGTTCTAGCTTTCTCCATGCGGCATTGAATTTCTAGAGAACGATCCCATTCTTCATTTATTGTTGTACCAAGTACGCATATTTTTTGATTCTTTCTATCTGTTGATTATTAATTATGAGTGACTCGGGTCGGATGATATTTTGTGAGATAATCATGTGTTTAGTTTTCTTTGTGTTAAGTCCATATTCGAGGCTAGCTTCTGTAACTCTGTTCATAATCTCCTGAAGTCTTTCCATGCTGTCAGCAAACACCACCGTGTCACCAGCGTATCTTAACGTTGTTCAACCACTCGCCATTTACCCTGATGCCGACATCAACACCCTCCAAAGCTTTTTAAAAAATTTCTTCAGAGTAGTTGAACCGCAAGGGTGAGAGCACACATCTCAGTCTAACTTCTCTTCTTTCATTATGTTCTATGAGACTTCATCTTCGATACGTATAGTTAATGATTGATTCCAGAATAAACTGCTTATAATATTAAAGTCTTGCTCGTTTATACCAATCGATTTCAGTATGTATATAAGTGTGCTATGTTTTACCTTATCGAATACCTTTTCGTAATAATATATGTCGCGCTTGACATCTCTGCATCTCTGGAAGAGAACTTGAATGCTAAATAAGGCTTCTCTGGTTCTCATTGCATGCCTAAAACCAAATTGTGTGCGTCCTATACGTTCTTCACTTATCTTGAATATTCTTTGGTGGACTATTTTCAGGAACATCCTCCAGAGATGGTGCGGGTCGCTACAGCATTTGGCATTAAATTTCTTTGGTAGCTGTTTTAAGGTAGATTTTAACCACGACATGGGCATTACTCCGGTACTGTATATGCTGTTAAACAGTTCCGTTAACCAACAGATTCCTTGATCATCGAGAAGCTTTAAGAATTCAGTATATTGTCGGGTCCAGGAGATTTGCCTTCTTTTAATTGAGATTTTGCATGTTTGACTTCTTCTGTTGCTATTGGGAGACTGGCTGGAGAAACAAATTCTGGTGGGTGTTCGGGCCAATTATCCTCGAAAAGTTCTGTTATGTTTGCTTTCCATATCCATCCATTTTCTCTGTTTTGTCAATTATAATTTTGTCGTCCCTATTATGGACTCTGTCAGATCAAGATCAGATCACTGGAAGGTGGTAGAGGATTTCTTCCTCGACCGAGGTGGTACCACCCCACACATCCTTTTAAAGGGCTGGTGAAGTCCCTACGGATGTTTCCAGCTCTGGATGTGTGAGTCGAATTTCCTCAGGACACCCACGGTACATAGTACTTAGACTTCGATCTTCGTGGGCTGTCAGAACATAAAAAAATAAGTACTTAGTTTTATAATCGCCCAAGTCAGTAATTAAGCCGAACTCACAGATCTCACAGCTCCACCCTAGATCTCACTATTTTTTATTACAAAACAGTCACCAGAACTAGGCTTCTCCTTTACAGTAATGTTTTTGTTGGGATTGAACTTACAGTTAATCATAAACATGTGAAAATACTGTTTTAGAACCTCTAGCATTTTTTAAGTAAAAAGGAGTTAAAAGAGTCTTGTAAATATATGTTTAGGAATAAATGTATATAAAACATAATAACGTTGTGAAACAAAAATTAAATTAAAAAATTTTGTGTTTAATATTTACTCTAATAAGTTTTAATTGCATTTAGCTCCCCCGGTGCTTTTATATAATATTTAACACAAAATGTTTTGTTTAATTATGAATTTCGTTAATTATTAACTTTTAGAATAATTTATTATTTTTACTGCAATGCATTTAAAATTCCGTTATTATATTTATCTTTCTAAAAATATATAATGTAAATAAACCTTCGCCAAAGGTTTTGTTTTTGGCAAAATGATTATTAACTCTGTTGGTGTTTGGTTTTTTCTTTTGGTTGGTAAGGTTTTAGTTTTTGTTGGTAACGTATTTAAATTTAAATGGTGATTTTTAATTTCATGGCTATATGCAGGGTATTCAAAGCAATCAGTGATTTGATTTGCATTAAAAACTGATCGATTGTACTGACTGGTCAACTGTAGAAGGTTGTCAAAGTGTACAAAATGTTCTGATTGATGCCATCCAAGCAATACAGTATTACCCGACATTACACGTCATTTATTTGGTTATCTTCATCTAATAAAATTAGCATACCTACATAAGTATTGTAATACATTTTGACCTATTTTATGTATCATAGTCGAATAAACTTTTATTCCCTTCCCATGCACTGTGATAAGTTATTATGTAAAAGCGGCAACGCTGCTTTGCGGTTTAATAATAGTTTTATTAGGAATTGAGAAGTAATGCAAGCGGCCATTCATATATTTTGCTGACGATTGCGACGTTGTTCGAAAGTGGAATTGTGTTTTTCTGTTTGCGAGAAGCGCTTAAGTGTTCTTCTTTGAAGAAGGAAGGTAGTAGAGGAATTCTTCCTCAACCGAGGTGGTACCACCCCACACATCCTCTTAAAGGGCTGGCGAAATCCCTACGGATGTGTCCAGCTCTGGATGTGTGAGTCGATCCCCCGTACACCCACGGTACATAGTACTTAGACTTCGGTCTTCGTGGGCTGTCAGAAGATAAAAAAAGCTGACATTATTTTGCGTAAAAAGATTTAAATATGGTGCGGCAGTTTGCAAAAAATGGTACTATTTAAACCCAGAAGTTTCTTTTCCCAAGTTAGTGAGGTTATATCTGCTTATATCGAATCCATTGGTGTTTGGTTAAATGTTGAACAGTATTGCCATTTTTTCCGCTGTGTCTACCTCTCTTAGACGCATCCATGGCATTTTTTAAACGAATGATTGATTTGGCGCGAAACGATTTTGTGAATGCAATGCTTTGTCTATAGTTTTTTAACGTCTTTGGCTACAACCCTTCGAAGATGATGTTCAAGAAATGGATTTTATTGGGTAATTAAAGATCCTTTTAAGGTAGGACGGCGAGCTTCAGGGATAAAGTTATTACCAAAGAGCGCCAATGTTTATTAGCTATGTAATATTATTTATAATAACTTGTCTATTGGGAATGGGTCTAACGAAGATTTTCAAAAAATAATTTTTTTGAAAAAAGTGTTTGCCTTTAGGTAATGGTTTAGGAAATGTTATTAAAAAGACAGATAAAAGATCCTGAGCAAATCCAAACCAACCTGATCAAGCCTGATTGTGATTATATTCGCTTTTTTGGGTTTGGTTAGGTTTGCTCAGGTTTTTCCAGTCATTCTTTCATTCTTCCATTCCAGGTATTAAGCATAGCCGGTAGACTATAACTACAATATTTTTTAACGCATTTTTAAAAAATTTTGATTTCGAAAAAACATCTTTCGAAAAATTGTATATTCGAAAAAATATATTTTTGAAAATTGTACTTTGTTTCTACTGTATTGTACTGTTTGTAAATTTGTACATTTTTTCCTAGATCCATCACGGGAACACATAATACCAGCAGCTATATTTTTATTTTAACTGAGAAGTTTATCAAAATAACGAGAATGCAACAAATTACAACCATCTTCTAATGGACCTAATAATCGTTCATAATATTATGTTTCAGATTCGGCCTCATAGTTTGTTGTTATTTAAAATTACGGCCCCAGAGCTCCGAAATTACTGGGGTTGGAGGTTTCAGTTATTAATACAGTGGGCGGGCCTCCATAACAAGATAAATATTAACGCAGGAATCCCGAAACAACATGCCGCTTACATGTTTAAATGTTTACTTTGAACCATATTGGGTGTCGAAAAAATATAGAAATAATAAAACTGAAATGCTGAAAACTTACTCAAAAGTAAATTATTTTTCGAAGAAACAATTGTTTAACGGAAATACGATTTTTCGTATTTTTCAAGAGTCTCAATATTGCTCAGTTCTTTAATGAAAACTTGCCAAGTTTGGTCTGTAAATTTATCAGTTCACACAATATTTTTCTGTGTTTATCAAAACACTGCTAATAACATGTAGGCAAGGAACTTGGCATAATTTTTACATTTCAGTTATTTTTTTCAGATAACAAAACACACAGTCCTGACGAGAACTTGACCTGTTTTTTTACATGAATGTTTTTGGTGGGATTTGATAACCCTTTGTTCAGATACAAAATGAAATTATTTATTAGTATACGTGTATACACATCAACCATTTTTTTGTCCAAGCAAAAATTTTTAATAATATCTGTTTGTGGATAGGGTTGCATGTATTCTTGGTATTTCTGTTTGTTGCGATTATCATAAAATGAGGTATTTGAAAGTAAATCAGAATTTAAAAAACAATTGTTTCCGCTCGGGACCGAACCGGGGACCTTCCGCGTATTAGACGGATGTGATAACTACTACACTACGTACCCATATAATTTTCTAAAGCAGAAGTCCTACCTATTTCGTGTCAGATTGGATTTTCCATGTTGAATTGGATTTTTATTGATTTTTGATTTTTCTCCTAATTATCACCTTAAAATCTATTTATGTTCCAAATTTCAAAGCTCTAGCTCGATTGGAAATACCCTAGCCCTAGATGTATGATGATCTATCAGTCAGTCAGTCAGTGAGTGCCCGAAATTGTCACTATCATTGCATAAGACGGAATTAAAAAAAAACATATACAACACAGAACCTAAAAACTATAAATCTAAACTAAATGAGAGATGTGATCACCTTCTACTTCCAAACATGTTCTCATTCTTTTTACAGCATCAAAAACATCGGTGAGCATTTGGGGGGAGTTGTTGATCTCTTGAAATTTATATGTAATTCTAGCCCGTTGGTCTTCTAAATTTTCACAACCGAGTTTTTAATGTGTGACCAAAAAAATTGTCGCAGGGCGTGAGATCGCAGGATCGTGGTGGCCACCTAACTGGCATACTACGACTAATGATTTGATCTTCGAAAACTTCTTTCAAAAAATTTAAATTATCAAGAGTTACGTGAATTGGTGCGCCGTCCTGCTGGAAGTAGCCTTGTCGCATCTCTTCATCATCTAATGCGTTTACAAAAGTTTCTAAAATTTCATCACAGTCCCTTAAGAGAAAGTTGGTCTAATTAACCTTCTTTTCGATATGGCCGCTCACACGTCAAATTTCAGCTAATGCAGAGGCTTCTCTATAGAGAAATGTGGATTTTCAGAACTCTACCTTCTCATTTGTTGTGAATATACATAACCTGAGAGGTAAAAGCATGCTTCGTCGGTAAAAAAGGTTTTGTCAAATACGTTTTCATTATTATGCAAACTACCGATAAACCACTCTGAAAATTGCATTCTCTGCGACTTGTCGTTTGGTAACAATTCTTGGACTGAGCTTAGACGATAGGCGTGCATAATGCAGATCACATTTCAGGATTGTATTTCAGGTTCCGTAGGATACATTTACTTGCTGGCTTAAACGCCGAATAGGGGTTTGTGGGTGTTCATTAACAATTTGCCTCAATTCTTCTAATTTTTGTTCAGTGCGAACTTTGGGTCTCCCACTGCCTTCCTTTCTATTCACACATCCTGTTTCTCTAAACAAAACCACATACCTAGTCAAAACTTTGCGAAACTGGTCAAAATCCATGACTATGTGGATATTCTGTTTAAAAATCCTGAATGGCGTCCCATGTTGAATAAACCCACTGGCCATCAATCCTTCTGCCATTTCCAAACTTTCGATTATAAAAGCTTTTTGTTCTGCCGCGATTACCATATCTAATTTTCTTAAAAATAAAAACTTCAGAACTTGACAGTTTTATTTTTCATTCACCTACAACGTTTACCAATGTTACCTTTCAGGAGTAATAATTCAAGATATGCGTGACTGATTCCACGGTATACTTTGAGGACTCTTTTTGATCCGATAGTATTTGATCCTATTATTACTTTTGTGAAATGGTATTTAATTAACATTTATTTAGGTCTTTTTGCACTAAATGTTTTTGTATACCTAGTTCGATTTTCTTTTTTAATCGTTCTATTTGTGGTACTTACGATATTCTGTAAAAATAAAATTCCTAAAAGAAAAACTAGCTTTAAATATTACAAATTTTAAGGGTGTATGTAGACTTTCGTACTCATATTTAACAAATTTCGTAATACTTAATAATAAAATTACCGAAATTGGTGGAAGGGAAATACAAGGGAAAGAGGGTCCAGTTCAGTTAGTGCCATAATTTGGTGTTTATTACTTAACGAAGGGCTGCTAAGGGTTATTTTACAGAACCAAAAGTCCCTTTACCTTCCAAGTTTGAGTATAAAAGGGTTGAAGTAATTAAATTCAGAAGCTTGTGTAGAATCGAAAATTTTTTGTTAGACAACATTTTTTATTAATTTAAGTGCCTTAGTTTTGCAGGGGATTAAAACCTACTATTCACTAGTTAGTGAAAATTCTTCTGGGACAACGAACCATCTTCTTACAAAAATAATATTCGAATATCGATAAAAACATTGCTGTAAGACAGTGGCGGCTCGTGTACCTAATAATAGGTGAAGCGGACGCAAAAAAATACTAAGCGGCGAATTCGCCATTTTATACCTAAAAACAATTTTAGAGTACGTACCAAAGCCCACCTACTTTTTAAATAATATAAGATCTATTCTTCGGTCCTTTAATGCTGCAAACTTATCGGTGATGTCATCATAAAATGGTTCTGCACTTATAAGTTCATTTAAAAGTCCCTTTTCAATTGAAAATTTTTGAGTTTCAAGCAAGAAAAACTCCGCTGCACCGGCACACTCGTAGAAGGAATCGTCACGATTAGGCAGAATGTCTCTATTCTCATGGAAAATTTTCAGAATTTTATCTAACTCAATGTTGGTGTATTTTTCATCATTATAAATAAAAGATAACTCATTTTTCAGTCTTGGTAAGTCAGAGAATATGTTAGGGTCACAATTTTTTAGGTTATTTAATGCTTCTATAGGAAAGTTTTTTGAATACTAAACTTTTGTTTTGAAGACCAAAACTGGCCGCCGAGAAGTTGCGATTCAACCCCTCTGGACTTCTTTCTCTGGGGTTTTTTAAACGGTAAGGTCTATGTGAACCACCCTGAAATGATTTAACAGCTAAAGGAAGAAATCAAACGTAACATTCGTGAAATCCAGCGGCCTGTGTTCCAAAACGTCTTAGCAATCCCAATAAAATTTTTACTAAATTATTTTAAAATTCCTGTATAATTTCCATTTTCCTTTTCCTCTGGCGTTCATTTTTGTTTAAATTTGTAAAACAGCCGCAAATAAAAATAAAAGAGAGTATTTTCTACCTTATTGAAGACACTGACAAGAAAAATCCGTGTTTTGTAGGCCATAAGAGGGATTATGTTAATTTTTGTAAACAGCTTTGCCGGCTTCAAATTTCTGGGTTAATAAGATTTTAGCGTATATACGGATAAGGAGGGAGAAATCATTGCAAAAATTTATTATAATGAAACACAAACTTTCCAGGAAACAGCCTCGTGAAATTAATTTAATATATTTTGCCTGCATTTAAAGTGTAGCTAATAGTTTTTACTGAAAATATATTTGTTCGTGTAGTAGATTATAAAATGAAACTTACCATTAACGGAAATAATAAGGACTATACATATTTGGAGGATAAAAATCCTTATCAATATATTTGTAAGGGAACTATACAAACACGCGTGCATATTGTTATCAATATTTTTTCCTTAGAACTAAAAGGTAGTTTTAAATAATGTACCCAGTTTCTTGTTTTGCTTCCTAGAAAATGGCCTTCTTCGATCCGTTGTTAAGTAATATTTTGCTCATTTTTATCTAGTTTGTGCTTTGATTATAGTGCTTCTTAAATTAGTCTAATAGGGTTGAAAAGAAAATTAAATTTAACACTAATAATATTTACGTATTATGTAACGTTTGCGGATGCAAGAAAGCGATTTATGTAGTTACATCTCGATTTTAGAAACTCATTTAGGGGATCTTTTCGAAACAATCCGTGAGTTATGATAATTTTATAGGCAAAATGGCGAATAACAACTTCCTGAACGTGCTGTGTAAAACAGAATAGCGTGTTACGGCGTAGTTGTGCTTAGTTAGGGTTTTTCGTTTTGATTTTTTAAATTTTTTTTGGCAGAAAGTTTAAGCTAGTAGGAATAATTCTCATCTCATTAATAACGTAATACAGGGTGAGTCATAATTCTTTGTGTTGCCGGTATAATATAGCAGTTTCATTCTGGTTAGGTTCAATTTCAACTGATTTCATGCGTGGTCCATACCTATTTTCCCATATTAAGTAAAAAATGTGTTATTACATTAAAATACACATTTTTAGTAAAATGCGTCTGTGAAATTAAAAATACTTTGGATTATTTAAGACCGATAAAACAATTCAATGTCAAGATAATATTGAAGTTTGGTAATGGCCCGGCTGGATCATTTGTTTTTTCTTTCTAATATTAGAGCCTATGACGTCAGGCTCTTTAGAGGCGTAGGATGCGGGGGTAGTTTAGGGTATTTTTTAAAATAAAAGAAGTGTACGATTTGAGGGGAGAAGTATTGGGTATGTCTCTAGACTACCCCAGGAGTCACCAAATCAAATATATGCAGTGAATTGCATAACACCCTATATATATATATATATATATATATATATATATATATATATATATATATATATATATATATATATATATATATATATAAAAATGGTGAAAAGGGTGAAAAATTTTTGGCTAATCGGACAAAACCAGTAAGTTGCGTTCTTGCATTAAAGTACGGGGAGTCCAAGACCTTATGGATAACCCCGGGCCGGTAGACAGTTAGCTTTCGTCCTTATTAGGACTCATCAGACTGACTTAACCCTTTGGCACCTTTCCACACATAGAACCCTCGCATATTATGTCGTCCGCTTTGGATAAAGACGGTACACAATACACGTGAGCGCCATCTATGGGAAGTCACTGAACTGCAAGAACACATCTTACTAGAGTAAAGCTGCTACTGTAGGCAACCAGTAAAACAATAATACGTACGGAAACATGACCCCCGGTACCCGGTACCGATTTTGAGCATCACTCCAGCTATCCACAATTTTGTGGTTTATACTAAGAGTCGCACACTCAGTCCCACCGAGAGCCGTGCAACTCCGTCTAAAAAGCCATAGAACAAGAATAAGAAAAAATGATTTAGCGTCCGTCATAATATAAAAAGGGTGAAAAATTTTTGGCTAATCGGACAAAACCAGTAAGTTGCGTTCTTGCATTAAATATATATATATATATATATATATATATATATATATATATATATATATATATATATATATATGTATATATATATATATATATATATATATATATATATATATATATATATATATATATATATATATATATATATATATATATATATATATATATAGATCGGTTATTTTTAAAAAAATTATAGATGAGTAGTCTGGTCGAAGTTTTTAATAAAGGAATGAAAAATTAAAGCAAAAAAATAATGTTAAGAAAATACAATTTTATTCCGTCATACATTTTTTAGCAGTCCTGTGAGTCCCAACAAATAATGATGAAGTTTTAAGAGCCCTGGAATTTTATTTGAAATATTTTAAAAATTTTTTTATTTTTTTTCATTTTCATATTTTTTATTTTATAAACTAGTCGTGTAGTTTTTAGAATAATCAACTGATGCACAGTGTGTGATTATGACGTCTTCGACACACTGACAAACAAATATTAGGCCTAAATCATAATGATATTCCTCTTGTTAGCGGCATGATATCAATTTATTCTCCTATTAAAGCCGCTGCTGGTTGAAAAAACCTGTAATTTGTGGCCCATAAGGAGGATTATATTAATTTTTCAAACCAGCTCTGGGTTGGTTTCTGGGTTAATAGGTTTTTACCGTATGTAAAAAAGAAAGAGGGTGCAATGATTGCGAAAGTTTAATAAAATGAAACATAAACTTCCTAGAAACGGCGTTGTTAAATTGTTTTAATATATTTTTGAGCCTGGCATAAAGATCAGTTTAATTTTAGATAAAAATCTATTTGACGGTAAGCGAAGAAGAGGTTTTAGATACATGTTTAACGAAAATGGCTTCATGGTAAAGGAAGAAGAATCCTTCCTTGTATTACCAATTTTTTTATTCTAACCTTAGATTCAAACACACACACACACACACACACACACACATATATATATATATATATATATATATATATATATATATATATATATATATATATATATATATATATATATATATATATATATATCAGTGGCGCTCCGTGGTCAGTAAAAGAGGTGAGGCCAAAAGTTATAATATGAAGCATATAGTTTTATTTAAAACACACATCAAAACGTAAAATATCATAAAACGGAAATCAAATGGCAAACTTAAAAACAAACTAAGAAAAATGCAAAATTATGTTTTATAGATTAAGTCTATCTTTCTGTTGCACTTAATCGCAAACGATCCTATTACTAAGTTATAAAATGAGTCAGAAGAATACATTTTAATTATTAAGCCTTTTCTATAGACACTACAGCCAAACCATTTAACATGTCTTGTGCAGTCGATTTTCTCGAATAAGTTTTATGAGTTTTAAAGCTAAAAAATTTCTTTCAACTGAAACCGATGCTCCAGGTAGTGTTGGCTATTAAACATAACAATTTGTACATTTCTGATAAAACCTCGTTTAGACCATTTTTGAACATTTTGTCTCTCTAACCTCTGGCAAAGATAAGGAACGGAACTGTTTATCAGCAAAAAAAATTCTAAGCTCGGTTTTGCATCGGTCTTTTTGGAAAAGATTTTTATAACTTTGAACTAATTTGTTAAATAACTGATTTAGAAATGATACGTCAAAATCGGCAAAAAGCGTTTGGTTAAATTAGGTTCAAAAATAATAACTTATTAATACCGTTAAATCGATCTGTAATTTGATTATTATCAAGCACTTCATAAAATAACGCCTGGTAGTCAATGTAACATCATTGTTAATTAGGTCCTTATTTTCGGTTCTTGCCCGTATACTTGTATAATAGTACTTGTGAAGTAGGTCTCCCATTAGTAACAGTTTCATTTTTTTCACGTTGAGAACGCATAGAAAATGACGTTTGCCGCAGCAATAAAACATCACAAAATACGTAGCTCCGTTCTCAAATAAAATATCTAGTAAATCAGGAGGCCAAGCGCTGTACAATGTACAAGCCTCTCTTCACTATAAATTCGCGCGTGGAAGCAACGGATACGTGTACGCGTGGAAGTGAGTAATATAAACATACTAAATAAAGACAGAACCATTCACACACGTCCACAGACGAACTGCTTTGAGAGTCTAGCGCTCACCGGGCCTCTGCTGCATAGGTCGTTCTCTCATAGAAGAACTTGTTAACATACAGCGCGTACTGCGAATATCGCATGTGGTTCTTTTTTAGTCGAATATATTGTCGCAAATATTAGCGCTTCCCCTGTAAATAAAAGTGGCTTTATAGACGTTTGCTAAACCTTTCGAACTTTCGACCTTTATAATTGCCAAATTTATATAATAAATTTTAGATTTGAAGTAATATGATGAAGAAGAGCAAAACAAAACATGTTAATCAATCTTACGAAAATTTTCATTTTTACATTTTAAATTAATTGTAGTGAGGCCCGGCCTCACCTGCCTCATGCTACCGATCGCCACTGATATATATATATATATATATATATATATATATATATATATATATATATATATATATATTATATGTAATATTAGAGTCGTCATGGGTTGACACCACCCGTCTGAAGAGCTGAAGGAACAGCGAAACGATTTTAGACACCCTGTCTACTTTAAACATCAGCAAAATACTTGCGCTAGCCGAAAGTTAGAGCTATGCTGTAAGGCGTGAGCCGACAAGCAAATAAACCGAAGTATAAACTAGGTTTATAGCTCAAGGCGATGGTATGCCAAGTATCTGCTTTGTACTCGATGTTGAGGTCGAGGAGGTAAAACTTGCCAGGAAAGAGTCAAAGCTCAATCTCCTGTGCTTCTCTAAGAGCGTGGAGCTACTCAGACCATGAGTAGGTTATCTCCGATCTCACAGCGGCATGGACTTACACAAGGTAAGTGCATGGTGTGGGTGAACCGTTAGGTCCCGCATCCCATTTACTTGTTTTGACCATGGAGTACTTCGATGTAGACTAAAGAGCTAAATGGGCTCCCTAGTCGTTAAATCCCAGTGGGGTGACGCCCATCTGAGAATGCCGGTACGGTTGTATAGCCATAGGCCGGAAGGGTTTAGTTTCGTCCTGTTTGTTTTGGACTCATCAGACGCGGAACTTACCGCGTGACTTACCGAAAGAGTGCTAAACTGCACTTAAGTAAGTGTGTCACAAAGTGGATTCTGTGGACTGTCTCCACATAACCTAGATTCAGGGCACAGAAACTTATCTGTTGCACCTCCCGTCACTGAAATCACATTCAGTCTCAGGGCTAAGGAATCAGGTTTTGACAACTATATGTATATATATATATATATATATATATATATATATATATATATATATATATATATATATATATATATATATATATATATATATATATACAGGGTGGTCAAAAAAGTTTACACCAAATAGAAAACTTTTTTATTTGACGCTTCTCAAAAAATTTTATTTTTGAAAAAAGTTGGTGCTTGTCCCAAAACCTCTTAATAAGATGTCCGTTTTTCTAAGATTTGCATACTAAGGTCATAAATTACAAAAAAGTGAAAATCGCTGAAGAATAAATTGCCTCCATTTTTAAAAATTGACGAAAATTTTATTAAGAAAAGATCCTTAAGATCGCATTAAAGTCCTAAATACAAAACTTGAAGTTAAAATTGTAAAGAAAAATGTTTGACATATTTTACAAAATTTTACGTCACCCGAGTACGGCCCTGATACGTTTCATTTTTTAAATGCGTAACTCTTTTCCATGCGACGGTAAAAGGATAATTTTTGTTAAGTTTTACCAGCTAGTTTTAATGATTTATTTTTCTACTTGTTTTTGTGATTTAATGCATTTTGTGGAACAGTGTGCAACAAAAATCTTTGGAAGTTTAACCTCAAATTGTATTTTGGATTTTGATGAGATTCTAAGCAATTTTCCTTTATAAAGTTTTCATCAATTTTTAAAAATAGAGGTAGTTTATTTTTCAGCGATTTATTTTTTTTCAATTTATGACTTTAGTACGCAAATGTTACAAAAACTGTCATCGTATTTAGAGGTCTCGGAACAAGCACCAACTTTTCTTAGGAATACAATTTTCTGAGAAATGTCAAATAAAAAAAAATTCCATTTGGTGTAAACTTTTTTGACCACCCTATATATAGAGATGTGATGAAATGTTGATCGGGGAGTACATCCGTTCGTTTGTTAAATTCCTATTGGAACCTCACAGACGTTTCGCCAAGGTCTCACTTGGTACTATCAATTACTCTTTGCATCAGTTTATGATTTGACAGCAACCATTTTACCCAAGCAAACCCACTAATATGCATAAGGCATCCTTATTACCATGCAAAATTTTTACTAAAATATTTTAAATCGTTTTTAAGAACTAAATTTAAACCAGTACTAAGCGAATTACCCCCTCCCCTTATATTTTGCGTCTTAGTCATAAATGAGATTAAATATCAAGCTTGGATGCAGGGTTTAAAGTGGCACAGAGTTAACGTTCGGCGAATAAAACTTGTATTTATCAGAACATAAAAGGGAACTGGCGAATGTTTCATATTGACATGTACACTTAAAACAAGGAAGCACTATTTCTACTTCCTATACTAGCCTATTAAACGTGCTGACTGAACGCGATCATAATTTGTAGACCTTAAGGGGGATTATGTTAATTTTTATGAACCGTTTTGTTGATTTGGGATCCCGGGTTAATGGCGTACATAAGGGAAAAGAAAAAGCAATTATTACCCAAATTTAATATTTGAAACACAAGCTCTATATTTTTTGATGGTATACATTATATATGCTAAGCCCTGGAATAAAAAACATTTGCTTTTTATTGCGTTTCCAATTTAGAGACTCTCGAGTTACTTCGAAAAAGCGGAAGTACATTATATATCTAGAATTTAGGGCGTATTCTTAAATTCAGCGGATTTTTTTTCAATGATTTCTGATGTTCTTTGTCCTTGTCAAACTAAGTATGTTAGAAAAGGCAACACGAAAATTTATGTTTCGAGAATAGACTTTTTCAAAAATTCAATTTTTGAACTTTTATAGTTTATAGAATCTACATACAGTGACCGACAGAATTCGCGCTCTATACGGTAATTTTTTTTGATTATTAATTTCTCAGAAAATGTTATTCTTGATAAAAGTTGCTGCACGTCTTTAAACTTAAAAGACCGCCTACCAAAAAAAATCATTTCATGTAAAATATTTATTTTTAAAACTTGTTTAGAATTAAAGTTATCTTCTTATGTAAAGTCGCAGCCTTCTATTCAAAAAAGGATAATAAAACATATTTTTATCTAACCCTGTATAAAGACGGAATCCAGGAAAGCAAATCATTTTTTGATAGCCTAATTGCTTCAAAAACGACAATATTTTATGTAATTTTCTTTGAGTGGCTTAAAAAAATTTTAAAAAGTATGGAAAATTAAAATTTGAACCATTCTCCAAAAGTAAACGTTCAAAGAAATCCTTTAAAACAATTTACTTTCCTGGAATTCAGTCTCTATACTATACAGGGTAAGATAAAAATATTAGATTAATTTTCGGGTTTTGAATAGAAGGCCATAACCTCATATTGACACATAACTTTTAATTTTAAACAAGTTTTATAAATAAATATTTAAAATAAATTTTAAAAATATGGTACTTTACTCTTGCACTGATTTTAAAAATTTGCATCTCCCTCGTATATCCTATTTTTTTTTAACTTTTGGTAGGCGGCCTTTTGGTTTAAAAACATGCTTAACGTTTGACATTTTTAAGTTGAATACATGTGTCTTATTTCTGGAAATGATGAGGAAACATGGACGTATGTCAACTTTTTTCCTAAACTTTTTTTCTCAGAGAAACCACAATATCCTTAACTTATTTCGATCAGCTTATTTGATACCTTCTTGATATTTGAATCATAGTTTCCAGATTTTATAGAAATATCTAAACAAAACCTTGCTCTTTTCCAAGATAAAAGATTGTTACGGAACTCTTTTTAACCTTATTAAAACTTTCGAATAATAATTCTATATTCTTCGTTTTTCAACAGCTGACAATTTTCTTTTTAGCCTTTGAAGTTTTGCGAAACCCATTTTCTTTGAACCGGTATAATATAGACGAATTTTGCTTGTTTACTCTTCCTCGAAAATAAAAGGAAAGATTTAAATTTTAAATGAACAGAATACTTCGTTGCCAGCCCAGCGTAGTGTTTAGTTGAAATTAATTATTCCAACTAACGACTTTTCAGTTTGTTTTTTGGATAAGTAAGAAAAACTTTGCAGACATTTAATAAAAAAACGATTTATCTATTAACTTCGTTAATTCAAAAAACCTGAATGTTTTTCTTTTCCTTTATGCTTTCTGCTAATTAGTTTAAAATAATTTAATGTCTTTTCTGGCATTTTTAATTTAAATGCTCTTGGGTTGTTTCTGAAAACATTCCTTATAAAGGACTGTTCTCACTGATCTCAGATCGTTTTGGCTTCTAAAGGAAACAAATAACCAAATAGTTTTCGTTCCAAAAAACATCTCTTTTGAAAGTAATTTTTTTCGAAAAACAGCTTTTTCGAAAACATATTAACGAAATTTTTCAAAAATATTTTCTCGTAAACACATATTTTAAACATACATTTTTCCAAAAATGTCCTGACAGCTTATTTAAACTTTCTTTTTTGAAAACGCATTTATGAAATATTGTCCTAAAAACAAGTGTTTGAAAAGTACATTTTTTCAAAAATATCTACAAAATAATCCTTAACAAATAGGTACATTTTCCAAAAATACATTTTTTGCTAACAGTATTCAGAAAATTAAATTATGAACTGTATAAGTTTGGAAAATGTTAATGAAAAAAAGACGAAAAAAGATGCTGAACAAACCTAAACGAACCTTTTTTGGTTTGATCAGGTTTCCTTAGGTTTGGGACGTTACTTTCTCGTAAATTACTTTCCATCCATGGTGAAAGTCCCTACCGCGGATGGAAGCCGGAAAGTCAACGAGCGCGTCGTCTTTAAAATGTTGTGAGAGAAAAGAACAAGACTCAGATGAAACAGGAGAAATGACGCAAAACCTGAAGAAACTTAGAAACGAATCAGAAAAACTTGGCCGAACTACAATACTTCTCCCTATACCGAACGACCATGAGACAGATAGGTTTAGGAAGCTACTGGAATACCTACACCTTTATGGAATCAAGCGTCAAGGTCATCCTGCACGTCTACAAGAACAGGACACTGGAATCCATAAAAAAGAGCCTAGCTAGACAAGAAAGAAAGTGGACAGCTCCGACAAACAAGTACCCTAGAGATACCGAGGCAATAATAGTAAAAAATGGGACATGACATATGCTGATCTTCTTAAAGAACTTAAGAAACAAGTTGACCTAAAAAAATCAAACTGGAAATTAGGAATGTACGGAAGACCAAGGAGGGTGACATGTTACTCACGATAAAAGGGGATAAGGAGGAAGCGGAACTAAGATCGGCACTCGGAGACAAAATACAAGATGTGGAAACTTGGTGCACCGGGAGAAGTGGAGTAATGTTTCACATATACAATATAGATGAGGTAACTTTAAAAGAAGAAATAAAAGAAGCAATTCAATCTCAGACAGGAGCAGACAATCAAAATGTCTAAATTAAATCACTGAACTCATTTGGCGAACAGGTGGCCACGGTTTCGCTAGAACTAAGAACCACTGAAAGGATTAGGCTAGGATGGTGTCATTGTAAGGTGAAAGAGAAGGTAACGATACCGAAAGGGTTCAACTGCCTTCAGTACGGGCATCAGTCAAGGACCTGTAAAGGACCCAACAGGGACTTATTCTGCAATAACTGTGGGAAAGAAGGGCATAAAGCAATAGACTGCAACGAAGAACAATTCTGTTGGAACTGTGAAAAGAAAAGACGTGGAACTGGAAGTGGAAAACAAAAGTTTGGAAAAAAGTTCTCCACAAAAACAAAACAAAAATGTGCACTGCGCAGGCTGGTACTGCCTGACACCAGATGTCGACTACCGGTTGTCGATTTATGCCCCGCCCGGACGGCAAAATTGTGTGCCATTTTGACATTTTATGTCGCAAGACTCTTCCATAGAAAAGCAATTCTTCAAATTCACAGCCGCCCAGCGCGGAACCCTCTATTAGCGACTCCAACTAGCGCTTGATCGGTTTTTCTTATTTCACACAATCACGGCAACGCCCAGGAATGAAATTATTATTGTCAATTACCATATACGTACGTACTTAATTTTCGGCATCGACGCTTCTGGTAGGAGAACCTGGCCAACCTCAATAACAAATAGTAATACAAATAATACTAAATAACGTAATAATAAAATAACTCTTTTTAAGATTATATATTTACATTGCGCGCCAAAATATTTCCTAACTACAACTTTGATTTTTACGTCACGAGCCCCTGAAGTCCGGGCTATAGTTATGGAACTAGAAAATTTCTAAGGTAACTTGATGGTAAATAAAATTTTAATATAGCTAGTGAATTTTACTTTACCTTACTCTGATAGTTGAAATCCTTGATGGAGTTTATTCAATTTTAGGGCAAGTAAGGGTAAATGAAGGAAAAATTAATCTTAAGTTTCAGGTAAAGTGCCCTCTCGCGGCAAAGCAGTCAACTACTTTAACTAAGGATTACACTAAACTTAGTTTGTGTACAGAATTCTAATTTAATACGTGAAAGATTAAATCTCGTATGGCAAACAAATAATTTAAAAAATTAAATTTTGCACAACTGTAACTCGGAAAATATTTAAATTTATAATAGTATATTCTGTAACAAGGTTAGAATGAAAAAACTCGATACGAGTGGAAAATTCCGAACGCGAGCGCTAGCGAGCGTGAGGAACCACGAGTATTGAGTTTTTTCATTCTAACTGAGTAACAGACTATATTTTCTCCACGACCAGAAAGTATGAATCAAATGAATGAATGTCAAATTATATATCTGATTCATTCGATTTTTCACTCATTATTTCATTTGAATTGAAGCTTTTCTGACAAAAATTATGATGCCGCCACCATTTGCATCTGTCACTAACAATTTTGAAATCCACGGCAATCTATGTCGTTTGGTTCGATTACAGAATATTTATACCGTACCTTGTTATGGAATGCGAAACACATAAGAAGTAAGTGTTTCAGAATAAATATTCTAACTCAAGAGTAAGAATGTATATGTTCTATTATTAAAAATGATTTCGGAATTTCTACATTCTTTAATGGTTGTGGAGAAATTTATTTTATGGAACTGCTACAATTACACAGCCCCACAAAAAAAAAGAATGTTTTGGAACTCCTATCGAGACAACTATATCCCTATGTAATTTTCGACGCTGAATCCGAATCCGAGGTCAAAAAAATTGTACACCCCAAAATCAACCCCTAGCGCTAAAAAACACCTCCTCAGCGGGGTAAAAATGACTTAACGCTCCACGAGTAGTCCTAAATCTCAGTAAATCGAATTAAATATATTCAAGTATATAACACAGAGTTAACACTACTTTCCATTGAAAATCACCCCCATGAGTGGGTGAAAACCACCCCTCATACAACAGGAAACTTAAAAAAATGCAGTGATTGCAAAAAAAGCTTACGATGCCCAGTTTTTTTTTGCAAAGAGTGAGTAACTGCATTAGTTCCGATGCGATGCTCAAAATCTACCACATAGAGTGGCGGGAACCACCCCTAGATTAAAATTTCAAGGAAAATCGGGGAAAATCATAGTGATTTCTATTTTAATCGATGCTAAAATTGGCTAAAGATATGCAGCACTGCAGTTTTGAGGTGAATACTTACATCGCACCAAAGTCCACATCCCCATGAGAGGGTGAAAATTACCCCTCACAACAAGAAATTCAAAAAATATTTGCAGTACCTTTTAGAAAAGCTCAAAACATCTGCATTTTCTTATTTAAGAAGAATCTTCGATAACGTACTTGAAAAGTATCCATATTATGAAGTAGCAAAAATTTACCCGTAGTCTTAATTCATTTAAATTTATTCTTTCTTTTTGTAATATCTTTTGGATTTGTTTTCGAATGATCTTCTGACCGACTGCCGTTTATGCTTTTCAGACGTCTCTCTTTTTAAGGATCAACAGTAATCTGCCATCATGTGTTCGTCCCATCTTCCTGCTGATATATCTTGGTGAAAGCGTTCACCCTGCTCTTCACTGTAGTCGCCTAAATTCATATTGTACCCTAAAGATTTGAAATTTTTAATCATTTCTGCAACAACTTTTTTATAATTTTTATCTCTTTTATTTCCCAGAAAATCATGTGCTAGTTTTTTGAAACTTAGCAATAAAAAAATTAAATTAAATTTAGGGGTGGTTTCCGGAACTTTATGGGGATAGTTTTTGAGCATCGCATCGAGACTAATGCAGTTACATACTGTTTCTAAAATAACTGAGCATCGTAAGCTTTTTTTGCAATCACTGCAGTTCTTTTTAAATTTCCTGTTGTCAGAGGGTTAGTTTTCACCCACTATGGAGGTGATTTTCAATGGAAAGTGGTGTTACCTCTGTATTTATGCGTTATATACTTGAATGTTTATATTTAATTCGATTTAAGACTATTTGTGGAGCGTTAAGTCATTTTTACCCTGTTTAGGGCGTGTTTTTTCGAGATAGGGGTTGATTTTGGGGGTGTACGATTTTTTTGACCTCGGATTCGGATTCAGCGTCGAAAATTACATAGGGATACAGTTGTCTCGATAGCACGATGACAAAATTTTTTTCCTGATTTTCCTTGCAATTTTAATCTAGGGGTGGTTTCCGCCACTCTATGGGGGTAGATTTTGAGCATCGCATCGGAACTAATGCTGTTACCCACTCTGCAAAAAAACTGGGCATCGTAAGCTTTTTTTGCAATCACTGCATTTTTTTAAGTTTTCTGTTTTATGAGGGGTAGTTTTCACCCATTCATGGGGGTGATTTTCAATGGAAAATAGTGTTAACTCTGTATTTATGCGTGTTTATATTTAATTCGATTTACTGAGATTTAGGACTATTCGTGGAGCGTTAAGTCATTTTTACCCCGATGAGGAGGTGTTTTTTAGCGCTAGGGGTTGATTTTGGGGGTGTACGATTTTTTTGACCTCGGATTCGGATTCAGCGTCGAAAATTACATAGGGATATAGTTGTCTCGATAGGAGTTCCAAAACTTTCTCTTTTTTGTGGGGCTGTGTTATTTTTCATGTAAAATCACGTCTCCAAGATTCCTAATGTATATTCCGAACACCCTGTATGTAAGCAGTATTCGAATACAAAGCAATTATCAATAGGTCCAAGCGTCCGAGTAAACAAGCACTTAAAGAAAGAATTCTACTTGAAGGAAGGGCGAGAGGGCATTATTATTAACAGCCTGACGACAACGATGATACAAAGAAATAAAAGGCATAGTCGAAAAGGAAAAAATAAACTACTTGCCGTCCCTAAGCGCTTTTTGACAACTTTTGAGAAATATTAGCAAAGCTTTTATTGGAGCCGTAAACTGCTCTAAAGAGCAATAAAAGGAAGGTTAAATTTATTTTTAAACGACCAAATCTCCAGTTAAATACACGACGTGCCATCGCAAAAAGTTATTTAGAAAATCAATTTGCAGTACACTTTAATGTTTACTTTTCTAAGTGTACTTTAAATATAAATCAATTGTAGAATTTCGAAAAAAACTTTAATGTTCGTCTATTGACGTTAGAAACATTTTCTAGAGGAAACCTCAAATAAAAATGAATTAGATTCTGACCTATATTATAAATTTGAAAATCTGTTTGTTACTGAATCACGTCTTAAGGATCGCGATAAAACTTTGCGTAGCGGAAAATTTCATCACAGAATAAAATATAGGCTATTTTTTTATTTCGATTGAATAGGTTGTTCCACCGACATTCAACAAGATGAGGCAAAACCATTCGTTCATAACTAGCCTCTGGACAAAGAGAGATATATCTCCGTCTCCGCACGACACTATTATGGGTGTCCGGGCCCTCTATATTTCACCGAGCAAACCTGTACAAACAGTTCAGGATCAAAAGAATCCATTTTCCAAACACTTAGCACTGACGCACCATTTTTAAAGTCCTTTCTGGAAAACTCAAACATCACTTAAAATTTCACTACACATGTATATTTCGACCTGCCTTAAACGATACGAATACTTTTTCTTAACAGTATTTTATACAAAGTGTTAATAAAATATGCGGCCAAACTTAAGGGTATTATTCCTTACTCGATTTTAAGACAAAAAAGTTCATATAAACACAGGTCATAAACGACTTTGTTTTTAATATACACAGGGTGTTGATTTCTTTATAAGGTTTTTGCTAAATATTTAGAGGACGCAAATTAGTATGAAGTTGAAACTTGGTGACAATTTTTAATGCATAAAGAGAAGTCTTTTAGCAAAAAATTATTTTACCAGTGACCTGCAAAGTGGTAACGCCCGAGGTTTAATTTTTAAAACATATATAAGTACGCCACTTTTTTTTCAACCTGACAGGACTTGTGATTAAGCAAATAAAATTACACAAAAATCATGTCTTAAATTTTTTCGCTCAGATTTTCGATAAAAATGAAAAATGTAAAGTTATGCATTACATTATTGTAACATTAGTGTAATCTGATGAAAATAACAAAAAAGTAAGACAGCCATGAAAACAAAAACACTTGGTTTGACAACTAGCAAGACTCCTCTTTATGCATTAAAAATTGTCACCAAGTTTCAACTTCATACTAATTTGCGTCTTCTAGTTACATGAGAAAAAACTTTTAAAAAAGTTTGGCCACATACTTTATTAACACCCTGCATACAGGGTGTGCCGCGATAAAGGGGAGTACATTTTTTTTGTTTTTGTAAGTTTGTTCACTGTATAAAAACAGTAACGGCCTTTATTGTCATATACAGGGTATGTCACTGCTATGTTGTACGATGGCTCCTAAAAGTTGTTAAACCGATATTTTTACAAAACGAAAACTCACAACTTCAGGAGCAACCAGGCTATTTTTTATGATATTATGTCATATCATGACGCCACAAATTTAAGTGTTAATATGGATATAACTTATGCGCGAGCGAAGCCGCGGGTATAAGCTAGTCAAGAAAAAAATTTCCAAGAATCTACTAGCATTTAAGTAATTTTGTATGACGATATAGGGCTTTGCTTTCTTCATGCTACCATCTTCATCCGCTCCCCAACCGCGAACAATTCATATTTTGTTAAAATAAAAGTTATTAATTGAAATATTTGTTTTGGTTTCATCATAGAGCAATGTTTTATGAAATTAAGTTTATTATATGGAAATACTTTTTTCTAGAATCTTTTTGGACAAGTCTGTAAAAAGACTCAAAACTACCTATGTTTTTATTGTTACTGTCTCAAAGCTTTTGCTTGCAAGTAAACAAAAATTCAGGCTTTAAACTTCTAAGTTGTGGACTTTGTATAGGTTGTATAAATCTAAGCACAACCTATCGGTGGTTTGTGGCTTAGAAACAAAATTTTTATATTATTTGTTAGAGGTTTTACGAGATGTTAAGGCTTCAAGTAGGTACTGTAACCGATTTGAAAGGACTTTGGAGTAAAACATATAAAGCAAAAAAAATTTAATTAGCCTAAATCTCATTTAGGGAGAACTGAAGCCGTCTAATAACAAAATAATTACGTTTCTTGTAAATATCAACTTTATGTTGTTAAAATACGATTACTTTACTTCAACAAAAAATTTAATTAGGTAAAACAAAAAGCATCCCCAGACGGGTAATTCCTTGGTAATTCTGTATAGAATTTTGTAGTAACCTTTGTTTAAAATATGTTTTTAAATGGTTTATTGTTTATTGTTTCTTTATAATTTTATTGGAAAGAATTAGTAGACGGTGGGGTACTAATTGGGTTTAAGGTTTAGTACTGGTTTAAATTAAGATCTAGTTTATCAATGCAAATGATTTTGATCTAGGATGATTTTAGTTCTACTATTGTGAAAAGTACCCACTAAAATTGCCCTTTTCTCTATAAATTTGCAGAAAAATTCATAGAATAAAATTTGGCTGGCTTATTCTTACACTTGCCAGTTTAAAACTTTTGGTTGTTACATTAGACCGGTCTAGCTTTTAAATATCTACCCGCGAGAATTTACAGGTGCACACTCAAAAATATAGAATTAAAAGAGTTTTGTGTTAATTGCATTGTTCTCTTATTAGTCAAAACACCCTAAACTGGGGAGGGGAGTCCGGACCCCTTGTACGCCACTGCTGTACTTCGAGAAATGATACAATTATTGCAAAGGCCTCTTGATCTATTACCTCATTTTGAATGTTTTTGATTCTTATTTTCATTTACTTTATTAGTTTATGTTTTTCTTCTTTTATCACATTTATACCAAATTAAGCAAACGCGCTTCATAACAAAGTGAAAGTTATTAGTGGAAAAAGAATACAATGCCGAGCTTGGATGCTTTTATATTTTCTGTGTTCTCTTAAAAATGTGATATTCATTACTGAAATTCCATGCTTTTAATTTCTGGAATGTTGTTTTTCAGCTCTTTAACTAACGACAAATGAAATTGTATTTGTATATTTCATGTAATGCTGGATGTTGACTTATAAAAACAACGGAAATTTTTGTATGTCCTAGATGCTGTAAGTATGATATCAACAGCAGGTTTTATCTATCTATCTAATTTCGATTTCTTCTTCTATTTTTTTTTCTTGTTACGGTTGTTAGATATTACAGGAATATTCGATTTTCTGTTTATTTGTTTCTCTGTCCGTAATGGTTAACATTTGTCCATGTGTTGTAAAACATGTGCAAAAAAAATTCTCCTATTTCTTCCTTAGTTAGAATTTTGATCTTCGCAAGTTGAAATTTTATTTTCTCACCCCTCCCTTCCAAACAGTGCTTTCGGAATTTTTCGGTTAGTCCCTAGTGACAAACAAGGTTCATATATTTCACACTTTGATCTACATATGTAGATCTTTTGTGGATGACTCTAATCTAATACCTACACAGAAAAAAAAACTGCTATGCTATTTTCAATAATAGTATTATTTTTGACCACGGTCACATTAGTTATATTAAAGTTAATAGTGTCTCAACAAAACATTATTGAAATAATTTAAAAATATATATTTCTTTAAATATAGACTTATTATTGAAGTTTAAAAGTATTCCTATTTCTGTGAAAACTAGATTACCATTTTTTCAATGACCAAAATATTATTGAAAACTAATAAATTTAGAGTGTAGAATTGTTAGAGCCAAAAGATTAAACTGTTTGATGAGAATGCTTAAATATAATTGGGCGAAAAATAGCTATATGTAGGCGGTGTGATTCAAATTACAATATATTTTATTAAACGAACAAAAACTACAGTTTAAATAAAAAATCTATTAACTAAGGGAATAATCCTTATATCATGTTAATTAAAATAAACACTCCAATAAAACATATAAGGTATTAAA
The DNA here is from genome assembly GCA_963971165.1 of Philopedon plagiatum. NCBI lineage: Eukaryota > Metazoa > Arthropoda > Insecta > Coleoptera > Curculionidae > Philopedon > Philopedon plagiatum. The sequence continues at coordinate 11,409,927 of OZ020191.1, forward strand.
GAAATAATAAAAAGTATTAATTCAATGAGTTCTATTGTTGGCTGAAGTTTTACTTCTATTGCTCACGGACACCCTTTGGAGAGGTTAAAATTATGCTGTTGGTATTTTGTTCGTTTAAATAGTCGTTTAAGCTTGCAGCCTGTTTGTTTATTGCTTTAAAGTTACGCCAAAAATAATAGATCTTTTGCAATTCTGGGGACTGGACTGTTTCAGTGTTTGTGTGGACTGGAGTGGACTTTAGTGTTTTATAGTATGTAACTAAAATAAATCTAAAAGGCTTTGCAATTTCGATTAAATAAGTTGTATATTCTTACAAATAAACGTTTACTGAAACCAATGATATATTTTGAATTGAATTTAGAATAGGGTATTACTGCATCAAATAATTGTTATATTTAAACGACCTATTACAAACCAATGAAACCTTATATTGTAAGCAATCTTATAACCTATTGGTTAACAATGATAAACTAATAATTCAAAGAACCCGAATTTGTATTGAGCAATACGGAATAGAGTGTGTCATTGAGGGAATGGGTATTCAATTCAATATACGATAGTGTTTTTTTTTGTGTAGTTGCCCAGGTTTCCTAAACTTAGTTTATTATATTCCTGAAAGTCATAGTGCATACTTCTTGGGGCATTAAAAAGTATACTTTATTAATGTCGCTAGAAGCAACTATTTTTGACACAAATGCATTTGAAATCGGTGTTGCACAGCATAAATAACAAATACAAGTTTTTAGTATCAGGAAGAAATAAACCATTTCATTAAGGAAATGCAAACATCAAGTGAAAATAATAAGAACCAAATAAAATACCAGCAAATAATCTTTTTTTCAATAAAATGATCCAGCCTCACAAGAGAAAAAGTACTAAATAAAAAGTATGCAATAATATTTTTACGTATTTATAAAACTGTAGTTAATGATAAACTTAATTTTGTTCAAAGTTAGGTAGCTTGTACACCGAAGTTATTTATTTTAAAGAATAATAGTAATCCTTAATGATAGTACATTAACAAATTGTGAATAATAAAGAGTAATATTTTTAGTTATTTATTACTGAGCCTAATGGTCAACCTAATTGCGTTCAACTTAAGTAATTTGTACACAAAAGTTTTGAACTTTGAAGTAAGCGCAACTCCTTGTTAATTGTTAATTGTTTACGAATTATCATAATGGATCCTTATACTGCGAAATTGTGCCGACTTCAAAGTTTAGAACATCTGTGTACAAGTTACCTAACTCTGAACAAAATTACTTAACTTTACCATTAACCGCAGTTATAAATAGTACGTAAAAATATTATTTCATAGTTTTTAGTGGTTTTTCTTCTGTGAAGTTGGTTCATTTCTTTCTTTTTAGTTCATCTATTCTCCTTCTCCCTTCATCTTATCGCCCTCTCTTTAAATTTGTAGTGTCCATGTAATATTGAATTTTCAGAACTCAGTAACTCCAAAAATGACATAGTGAACCATGGTCCATAGACATAGTCCCCCTAATTTTTTTAACGTCGATTAGAGAAAATTAGATTTTCTGACCTCAATAACCCCGAAAATAATAACTTAGTTAGCATTTTTGGAGAAACTCTCAGCCACTCCTTGTTATCCCCTCCCCGATAATATATTTTTAAAATCTGTTAGACAAAATTAGATTTTCGGAACTCAATAATGACTCGAAAATGACACATTAGTTAGCATTTTTGGACAATTTCCCAGACTCTCCTTTTTATCCCCCCCCCCCCCCTAATTTTTTTAACATCTGCTAGACAAAATTTGAATTTATTAACCCCGAAAATGAGATATTAGTTAACATTTTCTAAAAAATTCTAAGCCCCCTCTCATCCCCTTCCCTTTATTATTTTTTAAAGCCAGATACTAACAGGACCACCGGACCGTCAAGTCGTGCTAAATACAACGGAGAAAAAATTATTGTAAGTACGAAGTACGAAGTACGAAGTACGCACGCAAAAATTGTCAATTTCGAAAGATTTTTTCAGCTTTCCGCAGTTTTTTTGGGTCTATCAAAATGGGACCATTGGGGAGAACTCATCTACAAAACAAACAAAAAATATCAAAATCGGTTAATCCGTTTAAGAATATGCGTGAACATAAATAAAAAGAAATGACCCATACGGGTCGAATTGATAACCTCCTCTTGTAAAATCGGTTAAAAAATAAATTGCCTAAATGAATTCATGGCATTGTGACTTGCGTAGAAATTGTGTATACTAGAGCACAAAAAAGTTGGGACGTTTTCAAATGCCATTTAATGCCGTATGTGGTACCCTCTACAAAATACAGCAAATTTGAGAACGGATTTGCTGTTCCCATCACAAAAAAATCCCACCCAATAAATTTTGTGAATTTTTTTAGTATCTTTTAAAACATCGGTAACAATGTTTTAACTTTAACACCCTGCGTATCTCTCGTATTATCAACTTTTGTACTAAGATAGGCTAAATCGAACTAAATTTAGTCAGAAAACTCACTGCTAATAGGTGGGAATCCCTCGGATGCCCTTTTTAGGCACTCCTGAGTACAGAAAATGGCAGGTATTATAGAACTGCGGGCGAGGGACTTTGAACGGAATATGTGTACTATACACAAGTTCGCCTTTCTTCCATGTTTGGCGGTTTTTAATAGTCACTTCAAATGGAATTTTGAAGTCATATTTATTTACCAAAGTATCTGATGGTTTCATCATAAGCGATGAGCAAGACCCAGGTCCTTATTTCTTAAAACTAAATAAAAGCACAGACCTTATGCACATAAATTTTTTTAAAAACTACAGACTGCATAAGATAATATCCTGTAATCTATAAGTCGTAATATTGGAAAAGGTAATTTAAATTTTTATTTAAAGTCATTAATGTAGCTAAAATTGTCAAGCATTTCCCCAGTCGATCTAAAGGACGAATAAAAATGATCGAGTTTCTTTACGTTACGAGCATTTCTCAGATAGCAAACCGTGAAAATAGCTTTAAATTAAATGTAGCGGGAATTCTTGAAGTGACTTAGCAACAAAGAAGATATTTAGTTGCAGCTTGATTGGTATTTTTAGTGTTTTTTTTCTTGGGACAGTTAAAATATAGAGAGAGAATTAAGGAAATAGTACTCGTATATAGATAGAAGCCTGTCCGCAAATTTCTCTTTTTCGAGATACAGTGTCAAAAATGTACGACCTTATTCATTATTGCTAAGACCAGTCTAGTTTGACAATCAGGTTTACACTGACAAATATAAAGATGAGTTTCCAATAAACCGACTCAGTTTTGTTTTCAAAAGCAGCAAATTTTCTTGGTTGCTGTTTTTGGAAACCATACAGCAACTATGTTTCCACCAAACCGAAAAAATTACCTGGTTTGGGTTGAGTTTTCTGCAGCATTTCCACCAAAGTCATAGTTTTTTAAAAATGTCTTTGACTGACGACGACATGTTCGTTGCTGCTTGTGGATTTTATGTTATCAAGTCAAATCAAGAGAAATTGAGGCAAATAAAAAAGAAACGGTATTGGGTGAGACCATATCTAAGGCGAAGAAGAAATTACACTAGTGACCAACTATTAACGATATTAACGACTTAAGAAATGATGAGTTGGGAATTATTGGAGAATTCAGATTCTCATTTCAAAATTTTACTAGAATATCTAGTAACGACTTTGAACTTTCAACAAACCTAATAGGACCGAAAATTTGCGTGCAAAATGCTAAATTTCCTGCCCGAGTTCAAACACAACTGAAACAAAAAATAAAATAAACCACGCACGTGTCTATACACTGTTTCCACCAAAGCAACAGTCGCAGCAACTCAAAGTTGACAAAGTATTTGTCAATTTAGCAACTCGAGTTGCTGGCAACCGAAATTGCTGTTTTGTCGGTTTGGTGGAAAACCGTCTTAAGACCACTAATATTAGTACTATGTAGGTATTTATTTCTAAGCTTTTTCACATAATATGTAAAAGAAAAACTCATACTTTACTATACTTTTTCTAGGACTATTTTATGCTTCCTGATTGGTTCAAAGAACTGTGAGTAATAAAAATGCTTTGTTATGATTGGTCACAGACCGTGAACGAATTGAGGGTTGAGACTTCGTCTTTGGGGGTGAACCCCGACAACCCCCCGTGCGATATTGCCTAATCTCCTCAAAATTCCTTAACCTAGGGAAATGCCTTAGATAGATGAACAGTAATACATAGTACTTTTTTCGGAATAATGCTCTATGGCTTATGTATAGGGAGTGTTACATAATATTAGCCGAAAAGCAAAACAGTAACTAAAGCAAAAGTAGGATATTCCATTTAAGTAAATATAACTTTATTCATTTGAGAAACTTTTTGAAGAACTGCGTATACTTTAACTAATTTTCAAATTGCACATCTTTAAAAGCTTTTATATGAACCATTTTTTGCTAACTTGTCTTATTTTTAAAATAATCAGCCTGCCCTTCACTTTTTACACACTGCGTAAGTGAACAAGCAAGTGCTTTAACCTACAATTCAAGTTAAACAAAATAAGAGGTTCCGTAGCTTCAGCAAATTTTGAAAAGTGACCCTAACAAGGTCACAATTAGGATTTTTTTTCACTGTATGTTTAGTTTAAATTTAGATAAAGATCCCAAAATCATGGTATTACGCGAGCAATTATTTTTCCATCGAACTTTGTATAACCACTTGATCCCCTTTTATCGAAGAGCACATTATTATACCTATATACCTCCTCCTGAAAATAATAAAGCTGCTTTCCCTTATAACGAGCAGGTTTTCTTCATTTTAATGGCCAGAGGGCGGGCGTATAGTATTACCGGGAATTACTCTTCTAGACAGAATGCTAGATATAATTTGTTCTGCAACCGCTTATCTTTTTAGCAAAAAATAGCATACAATGTTCTACGATATATAAACTTTTTCAATTAGAAAAATCTGTTAGACAGTTGACAAAATATTTTTTTCCCTCCATAGCTGAACAAGGCTATTTTAGTCCCTATTTTTACGGACTAAAGTGTCACTTTTAATACCTACGAGATTAAAGATGCTTTACATTCCTTTACAAGGTATTTCTAATCCCTGTAGTAACAATAAAAATACCAAAAAGTAACGTTAACAACACAATATATATTATATTAAAACATTGTCAACTTAAAACGTCAAAGATCATCAAGGTCAAAGAAAGTGGTACAATTAATGTGAAGATCCCTCCAAGCAGTTGTTCGATGGGGCTTTGGTTTGACATTTTCCTGATGGATCTACCTAACCTTTTGCTGGGGTGCCAGGTGTATCAAACCATGTAGATAATGGAAAGATTTTTTAATCTGTACTTTCTTATATATTTTAAATAATAATCAAAGCGCCACTGTTGTAATCGTTGTGACTCCATTAATATTTGTCTTTTATGAATGGTCCGATATGTAAAACCAATTTGAGATAATAGTCTCCAGAGGTTTGTTTTGCTGCAAGAAATGTTGGTTTCATTTTTCAGTAGTCGCTGCTTTAATGAAACCAGCGCAGACATAATTTGCTCTTCGTACCTAACATGATTTTTTCTACAAACTTTGTAGCTTTCGTCAAAACACTTACTTTTACCAGCAACACTACGTACTACGTAATATTCGGAACCATTGTCGTAATAACGTAGTGTCGTTAGCAAAAAATCTGATATTTGTTTTAATATTGTGAGGCAATTCTGTAATGTACTCGTATTAATATTAAAAAATAAATTAAACCTTGGGGTACGTCACTAATGATTTGGTGTTCATTTAGATATTATTAATTGTTCTAATGGGACTTTATCAGATGCTTTCTCAATATATATAGATATATAACATCAGATGGTACATTTTCATCATTTTGTCTAATTACATCGCAAAACTGTCCTTTTTATTCCTGTTACCTATCTATAGTCTCTTGGAATAAATTAACTGACTAATTTAACTTTGGCAACTTCCCGATTTATTTAAAGTTGTCTATTTATAAATCACTGACAAAACTTCAAGTACCGGCCAAACTGCATTTAAATGTCTTCTTCGCCATTAAATCAGTTAAAGAATCTTCAAGATATTTAATCTAAAGTTATTTTCAGGTCCCGTTATTTAGGAAATGTTCGCAGAGTAAACGGACTTTCGTCATTTTTATTAGTCTCTTTGGATCGATTGGAAAATGCTTGATATCTTTGAGGAAATTAAATGACTTTTAATAGAAATGTAAGTTGTTATTTACAGAAGTGGGTTTTACGGACCTATAAAGACGGAATTGATGACATTTATTAATTTTTCAGAGAAGTAATCGGCTCGCATCATTACTATTTTAGTGTTCTTTTTAAACATTATATTTTTGCTCGTTTATTTTCTGCAAAAAATGACTTTCCGATGTAGACACATAAAAAAAATGTAAGGGAGTATGGTATAGTCTACCATATAAAACGCCACAATTTTTCAAAATAAAATTTTATTTATTTAACCTACACATTTAGCAGAACGTTCATAAGATAATTCTAAGGCCTTTAAAATATATATTAGTCTTGATCTGCAAACCACTCCTCGACGACACATATGGCTTCGTCATTTCTCTAAAACCTTTCAATGCTTTTTGGGTTTTGGGAACAAATAATAATCTGATGGTGTAAGTCCGGAGAACCAGAATGCTTCCATTCTATGGATTGCTCTGTAATCTCTGGGTCATAGTGATGGACTCACGTTTCGTCTATAGTAACAAGTCGATCAAAAAAATTTTGAGAATCTTCTTCAAAATGGATTTCAGGTTGGGAGGAGAAGGGAAGACATCTGCAGGCAGTTTATGCTATAATCTGGAGAACATAGATATGAATGAGCGAGAGAATTGAGATGTTCTTGGCTTTTGTAGCTGGAGACCTGGAGTGATTCTCAAAAATCGATTCCGATACCGGGTGTCATGCTCCCGCAGTGTTTTTACTAGCTACCTATATATCGGTAGCAGCTTTACTCGAGTGAGATCTGTTCTTGCATTGAAGTGGTTTCCTACAGATGGCGCTCTCGTGTGTTCTGTACCGTCGATTTTCAAAACGATATAGGTGCTTGAATGAGTGAAGTTGCAATTGGGGAAGCTGCCTAAAGGCTACGTCAGTCTGATGATCCCCAACAAGGGTGAAAGCGTGAAAGCTTACTGTCTGCCAGCCCGGGGTTGTACATTAGATCTTGGACTCCCCGTACTTTGATGCAAAAACATAACTTACTGTCTTTCAGTCCGAATAGCCATTATGTTTATTTTTCAAAATCAAAAAATAGTAGCTTTTGCATTTAGTCGTATATTATTATATAGACAGAAGAAATTTTCCCATTATATATACAGGGTGTCTAAAATAGGTGATACCACTATTGCTAGCTCCGAAACGGTAAAAGATATGAGGTCGGTTAAATTAGAGAAATTGTACCATTTTTAGTCCCTATTCATATCCCGTTTACGGAGTTGCCAGATTCTCTATAGTTTTTTATCTACAGGGGATTTTTTAAAAAGTAGTCAAAAATTAAATCCTTAAATATCTCAAAAACTATTATGGTTAAAAAAATTGTTTTAACAAAAATCATGTGTTTTTTACCTTCTCTGAAGTAACGTTACTGTTTTGTTTATACCATTTGTTTTTATTGAGTTATTGCTACTAACTTGTTTTTTTTTTCAAATACGGACCTGGACTTTTTGCTTCATTTTTTGAAAGAATCCTTCATACCCTTTACAAAGTGTGTATACCTTGAATATGTTTTCCGACGTTTTGATCAAGAATAGCAACATCATCGAGATTTTCTATCAATACGGACCTGGGATCTTCCATGTTAAAGCATATTTCACAATCTATCACTATGGTTTGTGGTTTTTATGGTTGTAAAATAGCGCATTAACTTGAAAAATGCCAGATCCGTACTGGTAGAATATCCTGATGATGATGCAATTCTTCACCAAAACGTCGAAAACATAATCAAGTGATACACAGATATAAAGGGTATGAAGTATTCTTTCAAAAAATGCAGCAAGAAGTCCAGGTCCGTATTTGAAAAAAGCAAGTTAGTATCAGTAACTCAATAAAAACAAATGGTATAAACAAAACAATAACGTTACTTTAGAGAAGGTCAAAAATCATGTGATTTTTGTTCAAACATTTTTTTTTCTAACTATAATAGTTTTCGAGATATTTAAGAATTAAATTTTTGACTATTTTTAAAAAGTTCCCTGTAGATAAGAACCTATAGAGAATTTGTCAACTCTGTAAACGGAATATGAGTAGGGACTAAAAATGGCACATTTTCTCTAATTTAACCGACCTGGTATCTTTTACGGTTTCGGAGATAGCAATAGTGGTATCACCTATTTTAGACACCCTGTATATATATATATATATATATATATATATATATATATATATATATATATATATATATATATATATATATATATATATATATATATATATATATATATATATATATATATATATATATATATATATATATATATATATATATATATATATATATATATATATATATATATATATATATAGTTGAATTCGTGCTTCAATTAGCTTTCATTTGACACACGATGCCTTTGAAATTGTTTTTCCATTTCCCACTTTACCCCCTTAATTAACCCCCAGTATCAAAATTCAACTTTTTATACTTCACGTCTAATATTGGGCCACCACACTCTATCTCTGTGCTAAATTTCAAATTTTTACGTCGAGTCGTTTCAGAGAAAATCGCCTGTGACAGACGGACGGATGGACGGACGGACATCGAAGTGATTTCATAAGTATTCCATTGCACGGAACACTAAAAATAAACGTCACCAAAGATTTTGTAGTTGCAATGGTTTAATCATTAAAACTGACTACCTTTTGTTTTAAACACTGAACTAGGATTTACCACTGGATTAGAAGATTTTTGCAGTCGGCTGACAGAGTACTAGAATCATAACCATTCCTAATTGGCTTCGTCGTGGCCTGGTAAAATAACAAAATACTAGGGATGTCAGCTGATTCCTCTTCTTAAACAAATATAAAGGAAAATAATAGACCTTTAAAACATCAGCAAATAACAAAAAGAAAAGACAAAAATACCGTCCATGTAGTCCTGTTAAAAGTATAACAAATACATCCTATCAAAAATAATAAAAAATTTTCTCCACATAACAAGCATGTTTCCCAATTTGAAGGGCACACAATAGAGAGCATATAGAATTACGGGCAACTTTGCTGACGAATGGAAAATTTTCATCGTTACCTGGAGATATATTGTAACTATAGTGTAGGATACAACAATGGAATTTGTTAACTAGTTGGGACATATAACGTTGATGTTGTTTGTCGCATCAAATATCACAAGAGAGAGATTAAATATCAGGGGATGGCTACTGGCCTTTTCTATAATGTAATTTCATAGTTACGTGAAGTTACTGTTAAATATACTAGATATTTATCATTAAAATTGAAAACATTTACAAATAGTGTATCAATATCATTGGTTTAGAGCCAAGAACGAGACACCATTATTTACACATATTTTAGACCGATCAGGGATTCCCAAATTACTTATAACCCGGCCAGCTATATGGTCCCCCACCTACTTCTTGAGAATGGCTGTTGCCAGACTTTCAGTTGTATGGCATGTTTTCAGATTTTCATAAACTACACGTTAATATCTGCAATCCTAAATACCACAGGCTAAAGCATATGACTAAGGAATATTAAAATATACAAATATACCATTATTTTTGTCATAATCAAATTTTAGTAATTTATTTCCATAGCATGCACTGAAAAAATCTTGATCTAATTTGAAGATTAGAGTATTCTTGGAAAATTAGCCTTACATGCGCTTACAGCGCTACTATTCTTGTGTCAAGCGAAAATTCTTAGTGCAAGTAAAGGCTAATCTTCAATCTACAAACATTCTATTCTTGGCATCCAAGACAATAGTAATATGGGTTTAAGGACTGCTACTGTTCCAGTCAAGAAGGGTTAGTTTAAGATGAAGAATAGGAGTACAGTTATTTTAATTGGTAATTTACATTGTCTCAAGAATAACTAAAGTTATGGCAAACAGTTTATATACATTGACATAAATATTGCTTAATCTTGAACAAAGAGATACACTTTTCTAGCAAAAGAAGTTAGTCTTCATGGAAATATGTAATTCACTGATATCTTAGCGATCCTTTGGCGAAAGCGCTTTTTTCTTTCGCCATTCCTTTTCCAATACTCCCCTCTACCCTAATCCACTAGTATTTTTAGTGTCCCTTTGGCGAAAGCGCAAATATGCCTTTTGGACACTCACCCTTCTAATCCACTGATATCTTAGCGATCCTTTGGCGAAAGCGCTTTTTTCTTTCGCCATCCCTTTTAAAATACTCCCCTCTACAATAATCCACTAGTATTTTTAGTGCCCCTTTGGCGAAAGCGCAAATATGCCATTTGGACACTCACTCACCCTTATCCAATATAAGCTGTTGTGAAATTGTACTTTATTTTGTAATAATAAATGTCCTTTATTCGTGGCTTATCTTACAGGTACTATTATTGTTTCAAAGACTTGCTATCCTTATTTTAAGTTTACTTCCTCTAAAGTCAATTAAAGCCAGCAATTGGTTTAAAGACTAGTAAATTTACTTTAAGTTTCTCTATTCCTAAGTCAAGGGCAAGAAGCGGTTGATTTGAGGATTACTATACTTGAATGAAGTCTACCTGTCAGGGGTACATATAAATATGCAAAAATTGAGAATCATTAAACTCTCCTCCGACTGCTTGACACTGCTAATGGATGGCGCTGCCTGTGTCTCACTGTTTATGCAGTAAGACATGGTTAGCTTTAAGGATTGCTGTTTCGGAAGGTGGGTATGTTCGTTTATCCTGTACAGACGAGAACTAAAGAGTTCGAAACCGGTATGCAGGTAACGACATCCTAACTAAAGAAAAAGCTTCCTTCTTCCTAGTAGTTTCTTGAATTCAAAACACGTATTTTATTATCTAACTGTGTTAGAAGAAAATACGGCAAATTTTGGTGTGTAATTCAGCGCTCGGAGGGATATATAGCCCGGAGAATAGCTGTTTTACCATCATTTGTTGAAATCCTTATTGTATAAGGAATTTTCAGGAGGTTCGGAGACTGATTCTCAATTTTTGCATGTTACTATACTTATTTCAAGTTTATTTTCGGGCAACTCAAGCTTAACTAGTACGTTCTTTAAGGATTGCTGTTTTTGTTTTAAATTTACTTACTTTTCTTTTAAGTTAAGAAAAAGTTTTCTTTTAAGTTAAGAGAAAGTTGAAATAAGGATTACTATACTTGGGTTGAGGTTACCTACTTTTACATTACGACCGTATTGCAGTTCGTTTAAGAATTGCTTTACTTATTTCAAGTTTATTTGCTTTTCTCTCAAGGTAAGAAAGTTCTTGTTTCAAAAATTACAATACTTATTTTACTCTTATTTAGTATTGAAAGAAGTATAGATGTGAGTATTGTTTTAAGAATAGCATGCCTTTTGGAAGGACTATACTTGCTCTTGCGGATATACAAGATTAAGCTATCCTTCACTGAAGACTATTACTCTTGACTCTAGTATAGCTTTTTTTCAGTGTGGTGACGAAATTCAGAGTGAGAGTGGCAACGTCGCCTCTTCATTACAACACGGGCCTTCCACTTATTTATTAATGATTTAAAGATTTGTCAAGACGTAAGGTTTAGTGTGTAACGTTTCAGGCGGGTTGGAATATACGTGTGTAATGAAATTTTATGTTTTGAATGAAACAAACAATTGAAAAGAGATCCGCTACCAACCAAGAGACCCATGTCCTGTTTATAGATCTGACAAAAGCATACCACCACATAACAGTTTCTAAATTATAGGAAACCCTAAGTGGTAAATTATACGCAAATAGCATCAGTAGGAGATCTACATTCAAACTCACTTTCAAAGATAAAGATAGATAACAAATTATGCAAACCATTCAAAGTTACCAAGGGCTTAAGACAGGGATGCTGCATCTTACCCACATTGTTCAAAATCTACGTTAAGAAAGCTTTATTAAGGTGGAAACAGCAGTGCTAAGGAATGGGGATACCCACAACAAATACTACGATATACACACTAGAGTTTGCAGGCGGTATTAGGGGATGACAAAGAGGATCTAGAGTAGACGACCACGAAATTAAAAGAGACTTACGAAGAATAGGGTCTATCAATGAACATCCAAAAGACAAAATACTGATGCATTTACAATGAAAAAATAACCCTTCGGATTGCCAACAAAGAAATAGAAGGATGTGATGAGTACAAGTACTTTGGCATTATTTTTGATGGAACCGGGACTGACGACAGAGAGATAAGGTCAAGAATAGCTTAAGTCGAAAGAGTCTTTGGATGCCTGAATGGAATAAAATCTTAAACAAAAAACGAAAGTTCAACATACACAACAACACACTGATTAAAACCAGCTTAATATATGGCACCCAGACATGGATACTTACTAATAAACTCCACAGAGATGACGCATTACGAAGATCAGCTGGAATTTCAAAGACGGAAACGGTGAGAAATAGGGATATACGCCGACAGATGGGACTGGAGGCCACTGTAACTAAGAACATAGGAAGAAAACAATTAACATGGTAGTGTAACGAATAGCCGATACACAACTGCCCAAGCAAACCATGAATTGGACACCTCCCAACTTTCAAGACGGCCAATGGGAAGACAGAAAGCAGTGGAGTATGAAAATCGGACAACGTCGGCGAACGTTCTAAACCAAATTACACTTATATATTAAATTTAAAATGACTTTTGGTTGTTCCTGAACGGACTTAATCCATAAACTCTGAGCAATGGTATAAGTGCCAAGTATGTGGACAAATGGATTCTTTTTATCCGCAACTGTCTTTTAGAGATTTGCTCGGTGAAACACAGACGGCCCGGAAAGCCATTATGGTGGCGGGCGAAGACGAAGTTATAGCGGTCGTTCAAACCTACACATACATATAATTTGCAAAATTTTATCAAGCTAAGTGCTAGCTTATTAATAGGTGTTACAATGTTTTTGATAAGTGGTATATATACGATGGTTTATTGATATCTAGTTAGCCTAGAAAGTCTCTAGTAGACAAAATGGAATATAGTTGCTATGGTTACAACCATGATATTTCATAAATAAGTTGTTAAAGTTTGACATACATAAATTGAACGGTGACAAAACGGTGGATTTTGAGAGAATAAGCTAGATTTTGAAAAAATCGAGTTTTGGTCATGTATTTATTTTTGAAACGGTTATCGGGCAAAGAAATTTTTGCTGAAATGATAGAAACCTTAGGTAATCAGTGTCCTTGATATGCCACTATTAAAAATTGGGTTGTGGAACTTCTAAGAGAGAGTCAGAGATAACCAATTTCTCTGACCTCTCCGGAAAATATTGAGTCTGTCCATGATATAGTTTTAGAAGATCGACGAATTGGGCTCAAACTTAGCAGTGCACATTTCCTATGATTATATCATATCATATATATACATTGTTCATTACGACTTGGGCTTGCGGTCAAATGGACTCCGAGATGCTTGAATGCTGACCAGCAGCGCGGTCTATTGACAATGTCGAAGGAAATCTGCCGCCATTTTGAAGAAGATTTCTATGGACGAAATGTCGGTCCATCAGTATGACACAGAGAATAAGGAACAATCCAAAAAGTTAAAGCATTCTGGTTCTCGACGACTCAAAGACTTTCGTGTTCAAAAATCGGCTGGCAAGATTCTTACTTCAGTTTTCTGGGACAAAGATGGGATAATTCTGATAGATTAGTTGGAACAGGGCAGAAGTATCACGAAAGCATATTATATTAAGTTGCACGTAGGAAAATTGTTGAAAAACTCCGCGGAAAACTTACCAAAGGTTTGCTCTTTTTGCAAAACCCCGCTCCTGCTTACAAGTTATTGATTGCACTGCAAGAAACTGATGAAATTGGTTTTTTGCTAATGTGTAAGTCTTAAAAGATATTAGGTTGAATAAATAAAATATTGTTTTAAAATATTGTTGCATGTTATATGGTTGGCTAAGTACTTATTAATACTTTGTCATAAAAAGGTCTTAATTTCCTTTGTAGAATATTAGGTTTTAATTTAATACTAATAATAATTAACATTTGTTTGGAACTTTGTAGATCTCTAGATTTAAAGGGAAGCGAGAAATTATTATATCTGACGCCTACCTAAACTTGATTATTTTTTTTTAATCTAAGTGCATAAAAATATTTCCCTTTATTTTAAATATTGTACAAAATAGGTAATACATTGTCCTTTTCTCTTTGTACAATTTCTATTTTTGATTTCGTTAGATATTTCATTATTAGAGTAGATTTAAGCCAGTCAATTTCAGACATAATTCAATTAATGGCCATTTTCAATATCGATATTCTCTTTGAAACTCGGCCTCAAGTGCTTTGAACATGAAACTTTTGTAATTAAATTTTAAATCCAATAATTAATTATGATATAAAATATATGTCACAACTTTATTGATCATTTAGAAGGAACCGGTGCAAAATATGTAAGTCGCATTTTCCTTAGTTTATTGATAGTACCGCTATGAGTTGTAGCGATGGGATATCTCGAATGAAAAATAATCGATCATTCGATTATTCAAATCACTCGAGATATCTCGAGAAGTCAGCGCGATCATTCGAATGATTTAGCCGAGAGATTATAATATAATAATAATCGCCTTTCGCCGCTTCGAATGACGAGACGAAATACGAAATGATGCCGCCGCCGACTCGGCACTCGACGTTGCGTTACGATGCGATTGTCTCGGATGTGTTTTTCATTCGAATGATTATTTATTTCGAATGATCCTTCGATATCGATCGAGCATTATTTCATCTCTCGACAACGCATATTGTTATTGCATGTTTTTATGATATATATAGGGTGTTAGTAAAGTATGTGGCCAAACTTGAGGGTATTTATTCCTTACTTAATTTTAAGACAAAACATAGGTCCTAAAAGACTTTGTTTTTAATACACAGGGTGTAGAATTTTTGTAAAAGGTTTTTCCTAAATAACTAGAGGACGTAAATTAGTATAAAGTTGCCAAATTTGTTTAAAGAAGTGTTTTTGTTTTCATGGATCTCTTACTTTTTTGTTATTTTTAACAAATTATACTAATAAATAATGTTATGTATAACTTTAAATTTTTTTGTTTTTATCGAAAACGGCCAATTCAAGCAAAAAAAAATTCAAGAGATGATTTTTGTGCAGTTTCATTTGCTATATTTTTTGATTCGAATGATTATTTCGAATGATCATTCGATTATTAAAATCATTCGAGAGCTAATATTTCGATTATTTAATTCATTCGATTATTCCCAACAATCCCAACACTAATGAGTTGTATTATTTTTTACAAGCTTCCTATCTGTATAATTAAAATTGCTGTGCGGTGTTGTTTACACACGAACATATCAACTTGAATAAAAATGACCAATTCAACAAGTGTTGTTGTTGTTGATATCAGTCAATATTTTTTTTTATTTCGGTTTAAAACATTAATATAATAAACAAAATATTTTATGGTCTTAGTCTAAACTATTGGGTTTTTAAATAAAAAAATGGTCACAGCACTAGTTTGTAAAGCCAGCGTAAAATTTAACAAAAAAATACCGTCCAGACGCGAACACCGTAATTTTTTATTTATTTCACTCCAAATATAGGAGCTGCTTCTTTGCAAAACTGTCTGCTTTTGGCTTCTATGGGTACAGGATGCAAGATGGAACCAGCTGGACGAGTAAAACTGCATTCGAATCTACTAAATTTACAGCTAGTTTTCGTTGAAACATTGTCTAAAAAATACAAATTCAACAATAAATTTGCGAACATATTTAATGTTAATAGATTTTTAAAAATACGTATCGGCTGAGTAAAAAGTCTTATAATAGACTAGCCAAGAGTGATTTACAAATAAAAAACAAACTTAATCTTGCAAATCTTTTAGATTTATTTTACTAACCATAAAACACTGAAATGAGTTGTCCAGTCCCAAAAATCTATTATTTTTGGCGTATAACGCAATAAACAAGCAGGCTGCAAGCTTAAACGACGGTTGATCGAACCTGTCCCTCCGCGAGCAATAGAACTAATATTTCAGCCAAGAATAGAACCCATTGAATTAATATTTTTTATTATTTCTCTAATACCTTATATATTTTATAACAGTGTTTATTTTAATTGAAATGATATAAGAATAATTCACTTAATTTTTAGATTTTATTATTTAAACTGTAGTTCTAGTTCGTTTAATAAAATATATTTTAATTTGAATCACACCGCCCACAAATAGCTATTTTTCACCCAATTATATTTCAGCATTCTCGTCAAATAATTTAATGTTTTAGCTTAAACAATTCTATACTCTAACGAATAATAGTAATTTAGAGGTTTCCAATAGCATTTTTGGAACTGAAAAAATGGTAATATAGTATTCAAGGAAGTAATACTACTTTTGAACTTTACTGATAAGTCTATATTTAAACCAATGTTTTTTTTTGGTTATTTCAATGATGTTTTGTTGAAATAGTATTAACTTTAATATAACCGAAGTTAGAGTGGTCAAGAATAATACTATTATTGAAAATAGCATAGCAGTTTATTCTCTGGGAGAAATCAAGAAAGAAATGTACAATAGTTATATTTTTGTGTTTCATTTTTAGTTATTAAATTAATATTTCATCCCCAGTTGGAAATATTTGACTCTTCGTAACTAGTTACGAAAAGTAAAATGTTTCAAAACTGTCATCGGTTTTGAAAAGTTTAGTGACACTTTATATGTCAAAATTAGAAAAAATGTATAACGTATCTTTAATAAAATGTTTGAACTGCTTTTTTTCAGAAATAATAAAATGGCACAAATAGGCACATTTTGCATTGGATCCTTTAATCGCACATACATATTGTAATATAATTTTTCAGCATAATGGTAAGAGGCTTAAAAATCGTGTAGTTATTTTAAGTTTTATTAACCTCTGTTTTTTAATTAAACCGCGTAGCAAATAATGTTTTTACAATTACTAAATGTGGATAGGTTTGACGCAATAAGATTCTTGTGAAAAACAGTTTTATATTTACACAAACTCAAATTCGTTTTATCAAATAACAAAAACAATGACAAGTTTTATGAAATCTTATTTTGATAAAAGCCTAAAAGTAATTTTCCAAATCGTCCCAGAAAACGGAAAAGTACTTATTAATATTTGTTCCAATTTTCCAATAGAAAGTTTCATCCCTATTGAGGTTAAGTTGTCTCAAAGTTGAAGGGAATATAAGCTTCGTTATTTTTTCATATCTTTACTTGGTCTGTGGACGATCAATAAACTAATGTGTAATATAAAAGGGATAAAACCGGGTATATGCTTCTGCGGGATGAAAGTTTGTTAGGGTCTTGTTTGAATATTCTGAGTTGTTGGAATTACAGAAAATACTTCTCTATATATCCGTTGTAATTTTAGGCATCATTAAGAAAAAAATACAAAAAATAAGAAAAAGAAAAATTTAACGTTCAGATTCACTAAAACTGGCTTAAATTAAGATTATTATATCTATAATATTTTAGCGATTTGTTTTGTTTTCAAAATGATCTTGTGGAAAGTACGGACTAAAAAGTATTGTTCTTTTCTTTGTAAATTTGCGAAAAAAATTCGCAAATAAATTCATAGTATAACACTTAGGTAGGTAGTTGTCTTAAAATTGTCAGTTTAAAACTTTTGGTTGTCAATGTAGATCGGTCTAGCATTAGAGAATCTGGCCGAACATGTTTATTATACGGAACGTCCGAGAAGTCTTATTATGGGAAAATATCTTTGCTGTTGGAGAACTCTCCAACTAGATTTACGTTTTTCTTAAATATTTGGACCACTCTGTATAAAAATAAAATAAGATTCTCTTTCATAAAATTCTCTCTCTAAACGCATAAAAATGTTTTATTCTGCAACAGAAATTTCCCTTAATATTCGCATTACAACACGTAGCGACTAGTTAAAATGCTAAAAATAGACATTTTATTGCTTCAAAACTCAGTTAAACAGAAAGTATAAATTCTTAGAATCCTTTGAGATCTACCGCGTCCCAACGCAGTCGGCCGTGAGCTCTCTCTGACGCGACCTAGTTGAGCCAATGAAATGCATGACATTTACCCTCGTGACCCGACTCAAGAAGCTTGTTGTCAAGTAAACGTCAGACACGCCCGGAGCACTCTCTCTCCAGTCGTAAAGCCAGCCAGTCGCTGCGCTCTCTCTCAAAAGCACTCTCGCTCCAGCAGGCGGTGAAGTCAACACGTTGATCTCTGTAATCCGCGTATTCTCTCGCGGCCTCTTGTAAATTGCTCTCAGTTCAACAAGCTGCAAGTCTCTCTGACAGTTCTCTTGTGTGATACGCTAATGCTCTAGCGATCTCTCTCTCGACTGCACTTACGCTCTAGTGATAACAGTCAGATTCTCTCTAGTGTTTTAAACCTCAGGTACAAATTATCGGCTTACGCTCTAGCAGATAAGTAAAAGTAAATACGAGTTGTTCTACGCTTATACTCTAGCGTACTCTGATTGAAATTACCCGTTGTTCTTACTCATGTTTTTTACTCTTGTTGGAAACTCGTGTTGAATTCCGTTTATCCTCTAACGGTATTAGTTGAATACTCTATTGTCACAACCCTAGTCAAATCAACTGCTTCCCTCTAGCAGTTTAATAAACAGTTAATCCAACAGTGCAACGGTGAACTACAAAAGTTATTTGCTCTCTGAAGTCTCTAATCCGCCTGTGTTCTGGCAGTCCTCAAGTGTTAAGTAATGGAAAATAGTTGTGATTTATTTTGATGGTCTTAAAGAAAAGATACCACCAGTTGCTGCAAACTAAGGTAGGAGAAACCCAGTTTAATTGAGTGAAAGTTTATGCAAGTAACTTCTCTTATGTAAAAACATTTACTCTTCTGTTTGAGCTAGCAAATCAGCTGCTTGCTTTTTTTTAATATAAAAAATGGTCCTTCGAACCCATCACAAGACAAGTGATTAAAAGTTAAAATACCAATATAACTGTTTTGATTCAATTTGACGTTAAATGAAATAAACAAACACTGAACTTTCAACCAGTGCAGTGCGCTAAAGTTCAACAAAAGTTGTCAATAGTTTGAATATTTATTCCAGTAAATTAAACCCATTATTTCTAAATTTTGACTAGTTTATTACAGTGCGTCCGCTTTTAATTATTGTCGGGCAAGGTACTTAGGTACTTGTATTTTCTTTTATTAGGTAATATTTGTGTAATTGTATATGACATGCTTAATGTAGTAGTTAGATACTAACCCATACAGTAATCATTTTTATTTATTTATATATTTAAAGGTAACTATCTTTCTTTGTTTTAAAGTAAAATAAAGATAATTTTTATTGTTGTTTTGTTGGAAAAAATAAGTTGTATTCTTGAACCACCCGCTATACAGTCTACTCTCGGTTGCGTATTCAAATAAGTAGCCACCCCAAGTTTGTGTGTGAAAGTCTTCATAGGTTTTCGCAACATTTGCTATTAGTAAAGATAGAGACACCAAATTAAAGGTATGTCTTATTGGTTAATAAATCTGCTATTTTATGTAATTAATCTTTTTCAACCCCCTTGAGGGGTGGTTCTAGGGAGTTAGGGTCAAAAATTTTAAATGTAACCCTATGCCGTGTGGTACCTCACTTAAAAGGTTTTCTAAACAGAAACATTTTACCGCAAACCCGATTAACCCAACTAGGTAAATTTGAAAGTCCTTTAAAAATTGATAATTTAAATACTTTTATTTCTCTTATTACTTTAAAAGTTATTCAAATTAACTACCATGATCTTCTTGGCAGTAGTAAAGTTGGTTTTGAAACTCACTTCTCACATTTTCAAGAATGGTAGGTATTACTTCTTGGCAGAGTCAAAAAACCGACTTTATTATTGCCAAAAAGTTTATGGTGGTCATTTTGGACAAATTCTAAGGTAATAAGAGAAATAAAGGTACTTAAATTTTTAATTTTTTTTCGCGATTTTTAGTTTTTATAGGCTTGCCATTTAAAAACGAATTAAGATACGGACAGGCATAAATCATTATGCCACCGTTTTAGCTTAGAATTTTTAAAAGTTGCACCAGAAATTAACTTAGATGAGATGAAAAGTTTTCAGTCTTACTCTTACCCAGGGAGGGCGCAATTTACGGTACGTTTTGATCATCGTCAGCTGAAGTTGGCTGTCGGTATATATACCGACAGCCCACGTAGACTTTATTAAACCTACTAACGTACCGTGGGCGTCTGAAGAGAGAGATGGAATCTATTGATACGAGATTTAAAGGATTGGAGGTTAGGAGGGAAAGAGAAAACATCTGCAGGCAATTAATTCCATAATCTGCGAGAGAAGTGAGACGTTTTAGACTCTTGTAGCTAGACACTAAATGGATGCAAATGTAACGCGCCCCTTGTTCTTGTTCTTGTTGAACAGTCAAAGTGGGAATGACAGCGGTTAGTTCTTCTGAGCAAAATCCGTGGAAATATCGATAGAAAAGGAACAGAAGTAAAAATAAAACTAAACTTTGCTCTACATCAGATTTCACTACTTTGTTTGACCGAACAGGAGAATCGGACTCCTCTTTACAGTATTATTTTATTGGAATTAATGTCTGTTTGAATTTTAAATTAATTTATTAATTTAAGCAATTATTATTTTCGCATTTCATATTTGCTTTGCATCTCTAACCTCAGAGGAAAATATTAAATTTCAAGAATTGTTGACATAAATTTAATCTTTAAAAACTTTTTAACGTTTTATGCAATGGTAAAAATTCTAAGCAAAGTTTCGCAGTTATTATAAAGTTTTTTAATTTAAATAAAAGCCCTGGATATAACGGTGACTTTTATTTTATTTATGCGATGCGATGAGCCTTGAATACCTTATTTGACTTGTTAAAAATTATTTTCTGGAAAATAATGAGTAAGTAATTTTATATTGGATATTATACATTATAAATCAATTAGAAAATAAGAAGGTAAAAGTAAACTTCTTTATTTGCTGGCATCTCATAATAATATTATTATAAGATTGTGTTTTAGTACCACAATGAAGTTCAAAAAGTATTAGTACCATAATGACGTTAAAACGCACTAGTACCATGATGCAAAAATATACTGGTACACTATTCCTCATAACGAGAAAATGCCGTCTCATATACCAGCCGTGATTTTTCAGGCAATAGGGAGACGTCGATATTTCCTGGCAATTTACTCCAAATCTGAAGGCAAACTCATTTTCTTTTAATTACTACAGACTCAGCTGTGAAAATTATTTCTCCTACAACTGCTCTGAAAATATCTAAAAAACACACTACTAACTTCAACTGAAAATCAATAATTTCACACAGAGTGCGAAAACTTTTACACGCGCTGCAAGGAATAATTACTATGCAACCAACCATTCGCCAGACCTATCTTCCATTATAATCTTAAACAAAAGTTTCGAGATCTAGTAGGCAGCAGTTTTGGCAGCAGTCATAATTTGAAAGCTGTCTCCTAGCAACCAATTTCATTTGTTTAATTATCACAGCCCAACACACATCTTAGTGCCTGGTATTTTTAACTTTTTCTAGGTAATTTTGGGTGTAGAATCCAAAACAACTGTCAGATTTAGTCTATCAGATCTAGTTTCTAGGGTACGCGCTATATTGACCCCTATTAGAAAGAAAATCATATTTTTTTAAATCGTGTACATTTCAGGTTAAAAGTATTAGTATTTGCCACAATGGCTCATTAACAAACAAAGACTTCCAAGTAATCGACTCTATCTAAGTGGTTGTGGAAGTAGTGTACTTTTATGCCCATGTTACAACCGAGAATAATAAATTTAGAAAGCATATTTTCCACTGATTCTGTGTAATTCTCTGCTTTAAATTTACGTATTAAGTACCCAAAGTAAAGTCAATCTCGATTTAGCGCCTTCACAAATTGCTTCATCAGTCCCAACTTGATATGCAAAGGTGGAAATATGATTTTCTCTCTCGCAACTAAAGGTTCGTTGATTACGTTTTCTTGTCCCGGAACCATGACATTTCTTGGGGGTCAATTTTTGTTAACCCAGTGCTGATCCTTAGCTCTGTTGTCCCAAAGACATAAATACATACATATTTTGTGTATTCACTTTGCTGCCAAAGGAGGAAGTTTACCATTTTTAGATCGACACAAATCACCCACTGATGTTCTTCATACTTATTTTTTTTTCAGGACTAGTGATATTGTCTCGTATGCCTCTTTTAGGATGGTAGAATGACCAATAGGTATTGCGCCATATATGTCACTGTTGTGCAAAAAAAAACCACATTTTTAACTTCGTTTTGAACTTTCAATAAACAGACGCCATTCGTCTAGTGCGTATTCTGATAAACCCATTGCTTCTAAGAGTCTTCTTATCTCATTACATAATACTAAGATATTTTCTTGAGAGAAAAAGGCAGCAGATCCTACTCTCTTTTACGATAAATCGTAATATTAGTACCCGGAGTAAGCAGATTCTTTTCTTTTAATCTGGAAGCAAGTAATTCTGAAGACTCCTTTGAGAGGTTCAGGTCTCTACTCAGATCGTTCAGTTCTTGTTGATTGAAACATTGGCGATTGTCTGAATCTGCTTCAAAATCACTTTCGTTGTCTGATCGCACATATTCACCTTCAGCAGACCTTGATGGTTCGGTTTCATCTTCCGAGAGTCTAAGGCTGAACGATGGAATGGGGATTTTGTCGTAATGTGGTACCGGTCTCTTTGCCGAATTAAAATCAGGTTATGTCCATTTGTGTCTATTGTTCCGACTAATGCCTCTGATATTTACGATAAAGGAATAGCACTCATCGTAATGGTTCCTCGGTTCCCTCCAAACCATTGGTAATCCAAACTTTAGGCACTTTCTCTTTCCATTTGCGCACTGCCGCAAATGTTCAACGCACGTTTCACACACTAAATGTGGAGCCCAAGCTTTATCATGGTCTCCCAAGTGGACGCCGAAGAAGCCACATAACACCGTTTCACAAAGTCAGAAACAGGTTTTCTGCTTTGTTTCAAAGTATATTCGCCACATATGTAACGAAAATCGTCGGGGTAATTCACACAGCCACGTCTGCTTGTAGATGCCATGGTTTAAATAATTAAAGAACGCCGAAAACACAAAACAAACTGAAAGCCCAAATGCAAGTTCGTAAACGGCAGTGCTAGACGCGATTCTAATATGGGCGGATGAGTTCGTAGTGGAGAAGTGGGGGTTAGGCAGGTATAAAAGGTGTTTTCGACACTTCTCGTGTAATAATTTTGATATTGCTGTATACACAATACATGCTTGCACGTCTTGCAGCATGTAAATGTATGTTTTGTCAGTGTATTGAAGGCAGAAATATTATATTTAAATTTTTGATGATTTTCTCACAGTGTAATAACTGACAATACTGTTACTGAACATGATACAATGTCACTGAAAACGGCCCCCTTGAGATCAAAGGAACCGACACTCTTTCGCTTCTGCATAGTTTAGAAATTCTGTGGTCTCACTCGTGTGAAAGCAATAATTTCCAAAATTTGTTGTACAATACACTATTTTTTAGTTAAATTATCCTGGTAACTTTCTTCAAAATAACATTTTAGGGATTGTATAACTTGCTTGAACAACAAGCAATAAAAAAGCACATGCGTATTTCCTTTTCATCGAACTCTTAAGGTTTACATCAGATTTAAAGCAATTAAAAATATTCTAAAAACAACAAATTAAGGTTAGCTTTTCATCTTTAAAAGGCGGCTGTTTATAAAATATTTATGTTCATCAATATGACTAGAAGCTTATTATGAATTAAATTATTGTCCACTGCAATAATGAATAAAGACACTGAAACTAAAATGATAAACGATGTGGCATAATCGGTTGTTGAAGAGGGTAAATTTGAAATTAATCCCACAGTCTGAAATTCATCGCTGCCAGCAGGAGAACGGACTTATCTGCTATAATGTCCCAGAAGTAGCTCATTAAGTGCGTAGGATTAAAAATACTAATTGGCGCTATTAAAAGTTAATTAAAAAGTAATCTATGCTGGTTAAAAAGGAGATTAAGCATGTAACACGAGAATGAGGTTAAACGTAAAATTATGGATCACGAAAAAGTTTAAATTGGCCTCATTATATAATAAAACTGCGCTGCGGTTCTTTTAGTATGTCCCATTAACAGAAAGAATAAGAGCTATACATATTTAGAGGCAAAAAATCTTTATAAATACATTTGCAAGGAAAAATATAGGTTTGAATCGAACCGAAATCGAAACCTAATAGTTAGGGAGCTGGTGGCAGTAATTTATAAGTGATTTTATCATTTGGCAGATGTTGATTATAGCAAAGAAGCAACTTCTGCCTTTAATTTCAGGCGCGGCACGTGAAATATTAAAAGTTGTATATCTCTGTTGCTACTTATGGGACTCATGGCAAGTTCAGGTTTTTTAATAGTGAGCAGGAATGTTTTGATAAGGAAAAAAATATTTTGTGATTTGCGAAAAAAAAGTTGAAGTTTTGAATTGACCCACCTGGGAAAAAAATAACACGCTTAGGTATTTTATGTATTATTTTTTCTAAACAAATTTCACATCATTTTGTCAACAGTTCTTAAATTTTAAGAGAAAAAAATGTGTTAGTAGAAAGTTGTAGTCATTTGAATTTACTAACACATTTTTTTCTCTTAAAACTTAAGAATTGTCGACAAAATGATGTAAGATTTGTTTTAAAAAATTAAATAAAATATCTAAGCTTGTTAATTTTTCTGCCCAGGTGGGTCTATTCAAAAATTCAACTTTTTTTCGAAAATTACAAAATATTTGTTTTCTTTAGCAAAACATATACTTGGTTTACTGTATATAAACTATTGTTGTGATTTTATTGCTACATTTTACAACAAAATTTTAATTGTGTTTAAATTCAAATCATAAAATTCACAACGCCACACAAAATTGTATAGTAATTTTTTAGCTTTCCAGGCAAAAACGCAATAATTAAATCTTTAAAGTGATTTATCCCGTGAAAAGTCCTAAATTTGGGTTGGATATGTAAATTAATTTCGTGATATTTTAATTTATTTCTATTCTTCAATCAATTTAGAAATTAAAAAATTAATTTGACTTAGGTGTATGGTAAATGCTTGAAAGTACATCAACTTTGCATCAAATTTTCCAGAATTTTCAAGGTTTTATTTTTGTTTCTTTTATAAAAACTGATGCCGTAGTTAAATTTTAAATAAAGTTGTTAATAAAAAGTTTTCCCATATGATGCGTAGTTCTTGAAAGACACTGTATATATATATATATATATATATATATATATATATATATATATATATATATATATATATATATATATATATATATATATATTATTATATATATATATATATATATATATATATATATATATATATATATATATATATATATATATATAGAACGACTGTTGATTTTCTTGGGGTAGCGGTCTCGAGACGAAGTAAAACTCCTTTTTCACAAACGCCAAGCTTTCGGAAATTTATTTTTTCCTTTTTCAAGGCTACAATAATGGAAATTATTACATGATAGCTTATATGTATGATTTTCTTTTCATTAAAAAAAAAACATAAAAAGAAAAACGGAATATGTTACATATAAAAAGGATCAGGAAGTTATGGTCAATTTCAATTTACTTACGTGCAAATTGAGTAATACTCTGGTGATATGTTTGTTTAATAAGTAAGGCATCA
Organism: Philopedon plagiatum; assembly: GCA_963971165.1. NCBI lineage: Eukaryota > Metazoa > Arthropoda > Insecta > Coleoptera > Curculionidae > Philopedon > Philopedon plagiatum. The sequence continues at coordinate 11,435,733 of OZ020191.1, forward strand.
TTAGTTACATTTTTAGTTAAATTTTTAGCTTGATTTCTTAAAAGTATTAAAAATTAAAAGAGCAAGGGAAAACATTTGTCAACCTGACAACATATTTGCATATACTGCTGGTTCTTATTAGTAGGTGAATTCTTTCTGACATTTTTTTTGCTGGTTGTTGTAATAAACTGCTAACAATTTGGATCAATTTTCATGATCTAGCTATCTTTACTTTAGAAATTACTATGAATTCAGATTCATTTTCATCACTATAAAATTTTAGTTATATGGTTATGTTGGTGTTATTGGCTAGAGAACTTTTTATAATCTAATATATGGTGAAAATAGCAAAAGAAAGAAAAAACATAAGGCCTTAGAAGAACGGCTAGAAGAGAAACTAGAAAAATGTCAAGTGGTTAAAGAACTCGTGGATTGTGTATTGGTTATATTGTTTTTATTGAGTAAGGTTGAGAAAAGGTATGAATAAATTACACTTAGGTTATCTATGTCTTTCCTCTTGTTTATGCAGTTGTTATCAAGGTAAATCTCAACCATTTCTAGATAGTTTCTTTTTTTATAGTTTTTCTCTGCGATCATAACTTTTACATTTGGGAAATCGATGTTGTGGTTAGTTGTATTGACATGTTCTGATAAGGCACATGTGTTTTTTTGCAGTCTACAGTCACTTTTGTGTCTAGTGATCCTATCTTTTAGTACAGTGGAGGTTTGCCCTATATTGTTCTTGTCACAGTCTAAACACTTAAGGCTATATACTACATTCGACTTTTTTGAAGTTTCGTCAATATCTTTTAGCTTGGAAAAAGTATTTTGTATTTTTAAAATGTGTTTGCCACAAATTTTGATTCCTATCTGCTTTGTGAGAATTTTTTCTAATTTATGAGTTAATTCCTGACAGTATGGTAAAGAAAAGTAATGTTGTGGTTGGTTTTCAGGTAGAAAGGCACTGATATCTGGTGATAAAAGTTGTGGAGAGCTATGGTTTAGAAAGCCTGAGATTTCTGGAGATATAATAAATCCCTCATTGTCACTAATTATGTTGTTGTGTGAGGTATTAAAATTCTGATTGTTAATTGAATTATGTAAGAATTTATTTAAGAAAGATTTCGGGTATGAATTGTTACTTAAACTGATGTATAGTTTTTTTAAATTTTTTTCAATTAATGAGGGGTGACAAATTTTGTGAATCCTATTCTTTAGCGCCAAAACTAAATTGATTTTTATTTTTTGGGTGTGGTAGGAAAAAAAGTTAATATATCTACCAGAGTAGGTTGGCTTTGTGTACCAATCCAAAATGATAGTGTTGTTTTCAGTTCTAATTAGTTTAGTGTCTAAAAAGGGAACACTGTTTTCTTTTTCAGTCTCTATTGTAAATTGAATTTTGGAGTCGTAATTATTGAAGATGTGTAAAATCTCATAGGTTCCGTCCTTAGGAACAGCGGTAATTATATCATCAACATATTTTTTTATAAAAGGTAGTTGGAAGCTAAGCTTAGGAATGCATTCACTCAACAAGTCGTCAAACTGTACTAAAAGATAGGATCACTAGACACAAAAGTGACTGTAGACTGCAAAAAAACACATGTGCCTTATCAGAACATGTCAATACAACTAACCACAACATCGATTTCCCAAATGTAAAAGTTCTGATCGCAGAGAAAAACTATAAAAAAAGAAACTATCTAGAAATTGTTGAGATTTACCTTGATAACAACTGCATAAACAAGAGGAAAGACATAGATAACCTAAGTGTAATTTATTCATACCTTTTCTCAACCTTACTCAATAAAAACAATATAACCAATACACAATCCACGAGTTCCTTAACCACTTGACATCTTTCTAGTTTCTCTTCTAGCCGTTCTTCTAAGGCCTTATGTTTTTTCTTTCTTTTGCTATTTTCACCATATATTAGATTATAAAAAGTTCTCTAGCCAATAACACCAACATAACCATATAACTAAAATTTTATAGTGATGAAAATGAATCTGAATTCATAGTAATTTCTAAAGTAAAGATAGCTAGATCATGAAAATTGACCCAAATTGTTAGCAGTTTATTACAACAACCAGCAAAGAAAATGTCAGAAAGAATTCACTTACTAATAAGAACCTGCAGTATATGCAAATATGTTGTCAGGTTGACAAATGTTTTCCCTTGCTCTTTTCATTTTTAATACTTTTAAGAAATCAAGCTAAAAATTTAACTAAAAATGTAACTAATGATGCCTTACTTATTAAACAAACATATCACCAGAGTATTACTCAATTTGCACGTAAGTAAATTGAAAATGACCATAATTTCCTGATCCTTTTTATATGTAACATATTCCGTTTTTCTTTTTATGTTTTTTTTTTTAATAAAAAGAAAACCATACATATAAGCTATCATGTAATAATTTCCATTATTGTAGCCTTGAAAAAGGAAAAAATAAATTTCCGAAAGCTTGGCGTTTGTGAAAAAAGAGTTTTACTTCGTCCCGAGACCGCTACCCCAAGAAAATCAACAGTCGTCCTATTCAACTGTCGGTCAAGACTACCCTTCCCAGTATATATATATATATATATATATATATATATATATATATATATATATATATATATATATATATATATATATATATATATATATATATATATGAAAATACTATTCTCACACTACGCCAACGTGTTGTCCAAGGAATATCATCCTTGGTGGTTCAATGACCTGATATCACAGGTACAAATGAACCGTGCCACCCCGACGACCGGTTTCGATACTGTTAGATCTCATTCAGGCCGGGGACAGGCAAATTGCTCTGTGTGGAGCAGGTGTTAAATGGTCGAACCAACCGAAACAACTACTCCGAGGGCTAATACCCCTACCGGCATTGAATTACACGATTGATTCTGGGTTTGTCCGTTGGGAACGATATTGAAAATACTATTCTCACACTACGCCAACGTGTTGTCCAAGGAATATCATCCTTGGACATATATATATATATATATATATATATATATATATATATATATATATATATATATATATATATATATATATATATATATATATACAGGGTGATTGATGGTGAGTGGCCTATTAGAAGTTCTGGCGAACTAGTCAACGGATCACTTTGAAAATTTGGTAGTTTACATAAGTGGACATGACCTTTCTTTTAAAATTATTTTTGGCTTTGCGGTGTTGCCGCTTCTACTGAAAAGTATTAGCACCTATGATAATTTAAATGGAACACCCGGTATATTATATTTTTTTTAGAATCCCTGTTGGTTTGTTAATAAGTTTCGTTAACATATTCCTATGTCTATCTAGTATCGTTGTCGAGATAATAATTATTTTCTTCTTTTTTTCTCGGAAAACATGGTAGTCAATAAGGGCTGATATTTTTGAACTCATGACAGATAGGACACTAGAATTTGGTGGAGAGCTAGGTAATACCACGAGGCTATTCACTCGGTGTCCAAATCGTAGTTATATTTGTACAGGGTGTTTCAAAAATAAACATATTTTGATGGTTTGGAAAAATGATTAAAAGTACATTTTTTTAAATGGAACACCCTGTATTTTAACCGCGGTCCTAAAAGCTCTGTAAATTTCCTATCTTTCAATATATCATGTCCCTATACCTATCTCGAATAGTTTTTGACTTATTTATTTGGACAATTTAACTATTACAGATAACATTCACGAGTTTTTAGGAAAATTTGAAAAGTAGCCTTTGGAAACTGTTGTTTTTAAATGGATGACACTTTTCTATTATTTATTCCGTTTCGTTGTCAGTTGGTTGCCGTACTTGAAAATTCTAATTTAAGGTTTTAAGAGAAATGGAAGAAAACAATAATTATTCAAATACAGTACTTATGAATTTATTTGTTTTACATGGTCAGTGTGATAAGATCATTAGTCGTACTTGTAGAAAATTCAATGAAATGTATCCAAATTTGCCATCAATGAACAATAAGAAATTTAGACGAATTCAAAGCAATTTCAAAAATTTTGGTTCTTCCTTGAAAGTTCCCAGAAATTTACCCAGACCTGTAACATCTAGTGAGGACAACGAAATTAACGTTTTGGCTTATTTTCATGCCTATCCGCAGGCTTCAATAAGATGTGCCAAAGAAGATTTGGGCTTAACCTATTTCTGCGTGCAAAAAATATTGGCTAAACATAATATGCATGATTATAAGTATACCAAAGTTCAATGTCTTAAGCCTGAGGACTGTCCACAAAGAGTTTTATTTTGCGAAAACTTGTTAGTTCATATTCAGGAAGATCCACAATTTTTAAGGAAAATCATTTGGACTGATGAATCAAAATTTTCTCGCGAAGGAATTTTTAATAGGAAAAATATTCATTATTGGGCGAAGGAAAATCCTCATGTAACGAGAGATACTGGATTTCAAGAAAATTTTCGATTTAATGTTTTTTGTGTAATGATGGACAACAAAATTCAATATTTGATATATGATGAAAATTTAACTTCCAGAAAATACTTAGAAATTTTAACTACATTTGTCGAAAATTTCGTGGACAACCTTCCTCTCGCCCAGTATCGCAGCTGCTGGTATCAATTGGACGGGGCTCCCGCTCACTGCACTGACGAAGTTAGTGCGGAAATACAGAGAATGTTTGAAGATCGTTGGTTCAGGCGTTTGGGACCTTGGAATTGGCCTGCAAGGTCCCCAGATTTAACACCTCTGGATTTTTACCTTTGGGGCACTCTCAAGAATATTATTTACAAGACACCGGTAAATTCAAGGGAAGAGTTAGAAGATCGGGTGAATCGGGCATTTCAAAATTTGGATGCTGGTGAACTTAGACTTGCTACTGGACATGGTGTAAACAAGCGAATTTTAAAATGCTTAGATGTCAACGGCCAACGTTTTGAACATTTATTAAAAACTAATTAAATGTTTTTTACTTTTTTCTTGGTAATTTTGTTAGAAGTCAAAAAAATATTATTATGTACACTACAACTTAAATATGATTAAGTAATTTTAAGCATTTAAGAATTTACTAATTGTTTAAAATTTGTCTAAATTTCTTATTGTTCATTGATGGCAAATTTGGATACATTTCATTGAATTTTCTACAAGTACGACTAATGATCTTATCACACTGACCATGTAAAACAAATAAATTCATAAGTACTGTATTTGAATAATTATTGTTTTCTTCCATTTCTCTTAAAACCTTAAATTAGAATTTTCAAGTACGGCAACCAACTGACAACGAAACGGAATAAATAATAGAAAAGTGTCATCCATTTAAAAACAACAGTTTCCAAAGGCTACTTTTCAAATTTTCCTAAAAACTCGTGAATGTTATCTGTAATAGTTAAATTGTCCAAATAAATGCTAATAAGTCAAAAACTATTCGAGATAGGTATAGGGACATGATATATTGAAAGATAGGAAATTTACAGAGCTTTTAGGACCGCGGTTAAAATACAGGGTGTTCCATTTAAAAAAATGTACTTTTAATCATTTTTCCAAACCATCAAAATATGTTTATTTTTGAAACACCCTGTACAAATATAACTACGATTTGGACACCGAGTGAATAGCCTCGTGGTATTACCTAGCTCTCCACCAAATTCTAGTGTCCTATCTGTCATGAGTTCAAAAATATCAGCCCTTATTGACTACCATGTTTTCCGAGAAAAAAAGAAGAAAATAATTATTATCTCGACAACGATACTAGATAGACATAGGAATATGTTAACGAAACTTATTAACAAACCAACAGGGATTCTAAAAAAAATATAATATACCGGGTGTTCCATTTAAATTATCATAGGTGCTAATACTTTTCAGTAGAAGCGGCAACACCGCAAAGCCAAAAATAATTTTAAAAGAAAGGTCATGTCCACTTATGTAAACTACCAAATTTTCAAAGTGATCCGTTGACTAGTTCGCCAGAACTTCTAATAGGCCACTCACCATCAATCACCCTGTATATATATATATATATATATATATATATATATATATATATATATATATATATATATATATATATATATATACAGGGTGATTCAAAAGTAAGCGGCATCCTTTCGGGGGCGTAATCCTTGCATAAAAATAAGGCAAAAAGTTCCTATTAATATGGCTCCGAAAAGGCTTCCTAAGGGAGCTACGCCCCTTTGAATAGGACACCTTAAAGACGATTTTTTCTCTGTAACTTTAAAACCCTTTACAATTAAATTTTGAAAATTGGTGTATGGTATAAACATTTGATGGTAAATAAGATTCTAAATTCAAAATTTTAAAATCTTATTCAGGGGCGTCACATGCGGGGGAGGGTGAGGGTAAAAACATCCCTTTTTCTTTTACTCTTTAGGTTAATGTGATTTTGTTTGGAAATTATAAAATTCTAGAGCTTTTTACGTAAAAAAGGTACTCTTAGTTCAATTCGATAGAGCGCAGCATTTACGAGAAAATCGACTTTGAAAACTTTCTGGTAGTACGTTTATTCATAATAAAATTACTAGATACGCATTCAAAACGAAGTTCACTGCTTAATTTAGCTTGTCGTGACGCTAATGGTAATAATTTTGAACATTTTCTCTAAATTGTTAAATAAAATGTTAGTAAAAAATGTGTTTTTTTTTCCATGGTAATGCAGATTAATTTTCATCAATAAACATATGCATCAGAAAATTTTCAAAGTCGATTTTCTCGTAAATGGCACGCTCTATCGAATTGACCTAAGAGTACCTTTTTTACGTAAAAAACTCTAGAATTTTATAATTTTCAAACAAAAGCATAGCAACCTAAAGAGTAAAAGAAAAAGGGATGTTTTTACCCTAACCCTCCCCCGCATGTGACGCCCCTGAATAAAATTTTAAAGTTTTGAATTTAGAATCTTATTTACCATCAAATGTTTATACTGTACACCAATTTTCAAAATTTAATTGTAAAGGGGTTTAAAGTTATAGAGAAAAAATCGTCTTTCAGGTGTCCTGTTCAAAGGGGCGTAGCTCCCTTAGGAAGCATTTTCGGACCCATATTAATAGAAACTTTTTGCCTTATTTTCATACAAGGATTACGCCCCTGAAAGGATGCCGCTTACTTTTGAATCACCCTGTATATATATATATATATATATATATATATATATATATATATATATATATATATATATATATATATATATATATATATATATATATATATCCTATATATATATTATATTAATTTTGGTATTTTCTGACTAAGAAAACAAATAATAAGTGAGCTTTATTCAGAATTTATTTTGCAAGATTTTTTTTTGTTAATCATAATTTTTCACACAACCACGACCAAATATTCCAATAAGGGTTACATTCTCGGAATTAAATTCCAATAGCCAAGTATGCAGAAAATGTCCGACCCTTACATAAACAAACACAATCTTGGTAACTAATTTCATCAATGAATTATCCATTATTAGTAACGATTGCCTTCGAATCCATCACAGAAAGAAAAATAGACTTAGTTGCGAATCGGATCTCGAGCGCTCAGTATTTTTCGAGAGGAGTAAGTTTAAATTTTCAGCATTCGTTCCTGTCCGGGCAAAGTTTTGTCATAACCGTTTATGCAGTTTTACAGGAGATGCACTAAACTGATTTTTCATATTTTTCTACCAGTCAGTTGTTTTGTTATTTTATGTTAGGTAAAGCACTATTTCCTACGACCACCTATGAAAGTGAGAAAAAAAGCACGGTTAACTTGGCGAGAAAGTGCCTTATATCACACGCGTTTTGAAAAGTACTTTACAACACTCGTGTTGAAAAGTACTTGTCAACATGACATTTAAATAGATGGTGCCAATTTCATTTGTTTTATTTTCAGCACACTTGATGAAAATATTAGTGTTGAAAGTGAGGGATTTAAAAGACAGAAATTGAGGTTTTTTTTGTAAATATTTTTGTGGTCATAGGAAAAATATTGTACATTACTCGTGTGAAAGTAATTTTCGCACACTCGTGGGATTATCGCACTCGTGTGAAAAATGTCATTTTCAACACTTGTTATGTAATATACTATTACCTAGCTGCAGCTTTAGCTATGTAATATTTTTTGATGTTGATTGCGGAAATAAAAAACGCTTGCGATACCTATTTTAAAATTGTCTTTTAAGGTTCCTTTGGTGGCTAGGATATTTTTGCTCTCGGCTCTCGCTTACGATATTTAAAATTGTAAAATCAGCAATGACTTTTGCAGGCTTATATTGCAAAATCCAAGCTTGCAACATTTTATAATCTTATTAATCGGGGCGCATACGATCCAAAATATTTTTGTTGACTATTAAAAGGCGTATTTATTCTTTGCTTTGCGAATCTTTTGGTTTAGTTTGTCAAATAGGCCCGCATAGTATTTTGAATTTTTTTTTGAGCTTCCCAAGATAATCTATGAGAATAGTGCCTTTGGCACCATAAAAAATGGTGGACACTTGGGTGGACATAATTGGAATTTCTTTCGCGTTCTTCGGGGCTGTCCACAGTTTTAATTGCTGTTTGGTCTCTAGTGTGTAATGATGGATCCATGTATCATCAAATTATGTTACACAATTTAAAGGAATAACGAAGAGTGCGACTGCTTAAGCACGTATTAATACTACGGCAAATTGCGCATTCTCTAGGTCATGCTGTAAACTTTTTATCCCATCCTTATGTAAGCTTCTCCAGTGCAAGGGTGTCCTAATATGGTGGGGGTACAACCGTGCTCCCAGATGAATGTGAAATACTGCCTATGGCAATTAATATACAAACAAACAAGGATAAATTAGCAAGCTAATAAAATAGCCATTAACTAGCAAAAATCTACAGTTAAATTTTCAAAGACTTCCTACTGTTCTGTCCCAAAGGTCATTAATTTAAATAAAGATTCCCTACTATCGATTTTCATATTACCGCCTGCGGGTGGTAATTGGAATAAATGTTTTAACTGTGCTGTCCCAAAACAAACCGGGTTTTAAATGGAACAGAATAAAAAGAATTATTTTGCCTCTACCACATACGCTATTTTATTTACTCTGAATGAAAACTCGAAATTTCGTTTTTATAACGGTTATTTCAAAACAACCTAATTTTCGTATTTAAATTAGGTGCGTTTAAGCAAATAACTTTTTAACGATCTCCATATTTATGTATTTTAAAAACAGGTTTTTATGGTAAACAGGGCAAATTTTTGATTGCTTGGGGGTTATTCGACTAACAGCGGGTTGCACAAAACTTTTAATCAAGTAGTACGTTTAGAGTCATCTTTGGCAATGACGTTAACATAAGTGGTGTCATATTACAAGTGTCTAATTAGTTTAATTCGTGATTAAATTGTTTGTGCAGCCGGACGTAAATAGCTGGAATATTAGTCCCACCATTATATTACTGATTTGTTGCTAGACGCATTGTCCTGGTGGGACAAAATTTTCTTATTATCTAAGCCGGGACGATTCTCGCAAATGTTTTGGTTTGGTTGGTAATGGTCGCATGGTACTCCAAATGTATTGCTTTTCCGGTTTTTAAAATAATTTATACGAATAGTGCCTTTGGAATCCCCAAAAACGGTTGCCACAACTTTTCTGGTAGACAGAATTTCCTTTACCTTCTTCGCAGTTGGTTTATCCATTGCTGTCCACTTGGTTATTTGGTCTCTAGTGTGTAGGGGAAAATATCCTAAAATGACATGGTCAGATAAAATGACATAGCTAGGGTATTTTTCTCCGGAAGTAAAATTTAAAACATATTGTGTCATCTGTAAAATTAAAAAGTCATTTTAACATCTTTCTTGTAACCTCGGTCGCACCACCTATTACTTGTAGCTCTGACAGTCGTTCGTAATTTTCTGCAACTAGTGATTTTTAAATCAAGCTACATTGAAGCGACCAAAATAGTATTAGCGTTTAAATTCAACCAACTTTTTAAGATTTGTAGATCATTGTGTTTATGCTTGTTTAAATACTTGTGTTTTTTTAAACGTTAGTAAACTTTACTATTTTTAAATATTTTTTTAAACGTCCAACTCTGTTAAAATGACATAGCAGCAGTGTGTCCAAAATGACACAGGTATGAGGAATGTCATTTTGCCAAACTCTTGAGAATTCTGATCTCAGAAAGTGAAGGATCAAAAAGAAAACTGGAAAATAAAAATCATCAAGGATCTGTCTGGTACACAGATGGAGCAAAAATCGAAATAGGCACCTGAGTATACAAATCAGCAACCAGGGAGGGATTATTCATAATCCGGGCGCATACGCTACAGTCTTCCAGGTAGAAATAATTGCAATAACCTGTACACAGACAATGATAAGGAGATGATATACAAATAGACAGATCCATATATTGACTGATAGTTAGGCGACCCTAAAAGCACTAGAAGGACCGGAAATAAACTCCAAAATACATAGTTTAGGAATGCCTTGCAAACCTGAATATTCTGGCACGGCACAACAAGGTCAGTCTGGAGTGGGTGCCCGGATATTAGAACATACAAGGAAATGAAACCGCCGATAGACTAGCTAAAAAGGGAGCGACAGAAACATTGATTGGCCCCGAGCCCACATGTGGAGTCTCGTACCAAACAGCACGAGGAGCAATACAGGAACAACTGACAAGACAATATCAGCTGTACTGGATGGATCACCCTGGTTTAAGACAGTATTTGTCACTGTCACAAGACGTGCATAAAGAAGAAGAGAGGGCAACGTGTGTGCAGAAAAGTCAGGGACGATTTTCCACAACTTTTCCAATGAAAATGAACTTGTAGACAATATTAAATCATGCGAAAATATGACGTTATAAGTAGCAAAGTAGCGCTAAAGAAGCGGAAATCTGGAATGCTAACAGCAAAATTGGCGGTGACTCGGCGGGCACATCAGTTCCACCTTCAGTTGTTTCCCCACCTCCGCAAAAGGCATTCTGTGCTGAAAAGAAAAGGGCACAAGAGTCTAGTGTATTAACTAGTACACCACGTTACAAGATATAAAATGTTAATTGGGTGAAGAAACTGGAACAAAAAAATCAAGCAATTCGTTGATGAACTTTGTAAAGATTAAAAATTACAATTTTGTTTAATAATTGAGGATTTTGTTGCTTAAAACCGAATTTTTTAACAGTAGGAAGTTTAGTTTATATTTTCATTAAAAAACGTAACCTTTTTTACATGTTATGTCATTTTATCAAACGTATTTCTAAATCTCCGAACACCAGTTTTATTTTGCGAACTACAATATTTTTTCTTAATTGTTTTCTTTTGTATAATGCATACCGTATTTGATAAAAGTTTGTTACGAATAAGGGTCATTATAGTAACACATGAACTAAATTAGTAACCAGCGGGCACCCTAGTTATAAACATAACTGATATACCCTTAAACAAATCCGTAATTTTCCTCGTTTTAACGACATTTCACCATAGCCATATTCTTACGTGAGTATATACAAAACAAAACTCTACTCGAATAAAGTTATTTTAACATAATTCAAGAAAAAATAATTCGTGTGTTCCGATTTGATTTACGCTTTTTCTCAGTACTTTACCCATTGCTCAAAGAACAAAAGTAAACCGAAAATAAAAAATTATAGTTCATAAAAATAAACTTCTTTCGTTTTATCAAAAGGAATCTGCGCCAATTATTTTTGTGACTTTATGTTTAAAATAAAATCACTTTGTTATTTATTTTAGGATCCGATTCTACAATACCATAAACAAGACAAGCAAGCCCCTAATAAAGTACATACTCGTATTTTAAATTAAAAGACATTTCCCTCAGGATTATTATTATTACCCATAACTCATTATTCACTTCTTTAAATCTTTGGGAATTGTTTGTGAAAATATTCGTTTCGGATACAAGATACCAAACCAACACTATGGGTTTTCTATTATGGTGGATCCTCTTACACAGTATTTTTCTTAAAGCCCCGATTTGATTGACATGGTTTTAATCAAGTAAATGAACTAGCCTCAGTTTTAATTAAAACTAAGAAGCAAAAATCTGTTTCAGGAATATGCATTATGAGAGAGAGTTTGTTGCAGAAACTACAGTAAGCCAAAATTTGCTTTTGACAGTTACTTTGGAAAGTTTGCTACATGTATGAAAATCTCTTCTTCCTTAGAAATATGAAGCTGAAAGGTAACATAAGTTTGAATATAAAGTGTTCGAAGTGATTTTATTACTCCAAATTGGGTAACTCGAGACTTGGGATATAAAAAAGTGCTAACAATTTGTTATTATATGATACACCATTTTTTGGTGGTTCAAGATTAACTTTTATACGATACACATATCTTCTATGAATTTAGGAAATATGCAAGAAATTTATGTTCTACAAATCTTTTTTTAAGATATTTTTGCAGGATTTGTCTTATTTCTGGTACTTGTAAATGCATTAACTTCCATTGTTCCTAGTTATGGTAATTTATTTTTAATTCTTAACTGTAGAATGGCGTAGTATCCATTCAAAGATTTTTAGGGCTTCAAAACATTGATTTCGTAACCTACAGTAAAAATGTAAAAACAGTTTTTCGTAGGTGGCTGTAATTTCTTTAAAATGACTTTTCTTTGGATCTTGCTAAATAAGGGTACTTTATTCTTTATTCTAGGTATATTTTACGTTTTTGCCACTACCCTGTGTACTATGGGTCTTTTTAGATTTTTTCCATAGGGATTCTTAGTTTATTAATATGCAGAACTTTTCTACACCAAAGTGATTTTTTTCAACTTTCAGTAAAAAAAAATTTCATGTGGCAAGAACACGCAGTATAATAAACAAAAATACATGTATATTCCCCATTGTTGTTCCATCCTTAAACGAGATGTCTCTAATATGTCTGGAAACCCCGATTCCAGCAACTTATATAAACTTATTGTTACAGCCGAGTTTACATAGCATTTTAGATCGTCTTAAACATGAAACTTTAATGTGTATAAATTTTCCGCTGTATTGTTTCTACCATAACAGAAAAGTTTAAGGAAACTTTGGTAAAACCAAGCAACAGGAGCGCTTGCAAGGAAATTGTAAGTTTTACTTTTGCATTGTTTGGTGAAAGATTGATATTTGATTTACTTGCTGAAACAAAATGGCGATATAAAAACCGACAAAAATAAAAGCTTTTATACAGCGGGTGGTACAATGCTTTTAATCCAGTATTAAATCCTAAGTCTGTGGTAAAAACAGAAGAAAGTATTAGTACTCGTATTAGTATCATTAGATAAGTATTGTGATGTGGCGGCTTTAGAAATTTTAGAAAAAAATGTTTTTTTTTAGTGAATCCATACTAGTATATTATTCAGGAGCAGCAATGCCAGTAATTATTTATGAGTATGAACTTTGCGACATGAGCTGCAGGCGAGTATCGTAAATAATCCGAGTAAATTGTCATTACCGCGAGTAGAATACTATACTATTACTATTATAATAAAAAGCCTAAAATTTAAATTATTACATTTTTATAAATTATGAAGGTACCCACTGTAACAAATTTTGAGCTGTTAAAATTTAGGTTAACAGTATACTTTTGACACAATTTTTCCCAATTATTATTTTTATAAGCTTGCTTTGGTGTTTTAGAAATTTTGTTAAAGTTACTTCCTGATTGGTTCAAAGAATCGTGAATAAAAAAAATGCTTTGTTGTTATTGGTCACAGACCATTAATAATGAATCATTAGTCACTACTCGTAAATAATGACAAACATTATTTTTCAAAAATTCCATGAAAATGATTGTTTTATTAAATAGTCGTAGAGAATAGTACGACGTATTTATTGATTTTAAAATTATTAGTAGCCTTTAATCAGTTGAAAAAAAAGTCTTTGGCAACTGTCAAAATTTAAATAAAGAACTGTCAAAATTTAAATAAACAAAGTTTCGTTGGTGGTAAAATATGGGTTTTAAAGTTTTTTATGTAGAAGAACCTGAAGAAATTACTGTAGAAGAAAATGCTGTGGCAGTAAATTTACATACTACCAGAAAAGTCAAGGAAGTTATACGAAGCAGCATATCAAACTTTTCAAAAGTGGTGCTTAGGAAAGCATGTAGTAAACTTTACTGAAAATGCTATGCTGGTATACTTTAGCGAATAAGCTAAAAAGTTTAAATGTAATGTAAAGAATTATGTTGAAAATTCAGTGGAGAATCAGAACGCCATTTATGATGAAATACTGCAGGGTACAAGTACGTCGACAAATATAAATTTACATTCCGAAGAAGGAATCGTTTTGCTTAATAATATACCTGGTATTAATTTTTACAATTGTAAACATGTAACGCTTAATTACAATATTAATTAATGATATTAAAAATATATTTATTTACTTAAGGACTAATTTGCTTCTTCTGTCATGATTTTGACATCAGAGAAGTTGATTTCTACTACCGGTCGTGAAAAAACATATTTTATCTAATTCTGACAGGGAGTGCCAATTTTTAAAACTTACTGAAGGTAAGAAACGCCCCACTTTTTCTAATTAGTTAGAAATACGAGAAGATTTTGTCCCTGATGTTCAGGAAAGGTAGATAATTATTTTGCCAAAAACAATGTTTTGCAAATTTTTTAGCCCAAAAATCTATTTCGAATGTGCGTCTCAAGTTTTCAATAATATAACAAATAAGGACGTATAAACTTTCAGATGTGACAAAAGGTGTCAGTAATTCAACCTTGCAATTCTTGTCAAATATTTGACATACTCGTATGTAACAATGTTGCCAAAATACTTGAAATAAAAAGAGGTAAATTTGCTAATTTATTTTTTTGTCATATTTATTAGAAAAAATCGGTCAAGTGCAAGCTGTACTTGCACAATTAGTGTTCCGTGCCATTAGCCCCTCACCTAACCTGAGCAAATCTCGGCCGCCCGATCTTCGCCCATCTGCCGCGCTACCCGCCGCCCACGGCACCAACGGCGTATCACATCGCGTATACGCGGAGCTGAGGGGGGGGGGGGGCGTTTTAATTGAGCCAAATTAAAAAATTTGAATAACGTGTAAGGTTGGGTTGGGTTGGGAAATACTTTTTTCGAAAAACTTTTTCTCTAAAATCAATGGTTCAGCATAAGGAAATAAACAATTCAATTGTTTATAACAATTGATCGCGCCAGATTTTTTCAATCCTGATAATTTTGGTTCAATCCACGCCTAATTCTCAATGTTCATGATTTTTTCAGATTTTTCTAATCGATCGGTAACAGTGGAGGCCAGCAATTTTTAAGCGTTTTTCTCGAAAAAAGTTTTACAAAAATGCGTAAAAACATACATAATACATATTGTTGAATTCGTGCTTCAATAAGCTTCCATTTGACACCCAATACGATGCCCTTGAAATTTTGTTTCCATTTCCTAATTTACCCCCTGGAATTAACCCCCAGAATCAAAATTAAACTTTTTATACTTTACGTCTATAATTGGGCCATCACACTCTATCTTTGTGCTAAATTTCAAATTTTTACGTCTTATAGTTTCAGAGAAAATCGCCCTTGACAGACGGATGGACGGACGGACGGACACCGAAGTGATTCTATAAGTGTTCTGTTTCACGGAATACTAAAAAGACGTATACCAAACAAATGTAACGTAAGCATTTTTTTATAGAAAAAAAAAGACTCTAAACGAGCCACATATAAATTTAATTAATGAAATGTCAATAGCGGTCATTTAATCACAGTCTTGCAAGGATACTTTCTTGCAACATATTACTTTGAATCAAGGCGTCCCAAAGGAAATACTCGTACTACGGATTTGCCCACCCCTCTCTCTTTTAATAAATCTCCCATCTTGATTAAATTTACCTTAATAATGTCACGGTAGGAGTTATGACTGTTAGATCCGGTATTATATTACCTGGATTTTAATAAAAATCCCCGTCTTGAGCAATGCATATAAAAGGTTATAAATTGGGTTGAATCATGAGGGTTGCTCTAAGGAGTTATTATTAAAGGCACCATAAAGTAATTCAATGTTAACAGGAAAAATAAATACGAAATAATTTTTAAAAAATCATTAATTTGTGATTTTTAACCCTTGTGTTTCTTAAAACTTAGTAGTCGCTGCTTTCATTGTTACTATGGAAATCACTCGTACCCGTTTGTTATTATTTTTTGTTTCTATCCACTTGGCAAAGTATTGTTGAAGTTGTTGAAGAGACGCGCATAAATTAAAGTGATTTTTTGTCAAAACATGCAATAGTGAGAATAGTGTATAGTTATTTTCGTTGACTCCTCCAAGCCTCTTAAAATCGGAAAATTCTGCTATTAATAATCTTCTACCAGCAAAATCAATACATTTGTTGAAAATGTATACGCATGGTGCAAGGATAAAAAAGCAACTAAAGTATTGGAAAATGTGATTCTGGTATATTTAGTGGAAAAATCTAAAAATGTAGTCATCCACCTGGTGGTCCACATAATTCAACCTTAAATGTAGAGGACAACGTGGGCACGGATATATCGGTTTTCAATCGTCTTGCGACGTCTTCCGATTCCCAATCGCCGTTGATCTCGGTCTTTCCATCGATCTTCATCCAAGTCTCTCTCTCTCTCATCTCCCTACAATTTCTCGACAATTTTTCGAAAAAGACAGCAGTGATAAGACAAAACGCTTATATTACACTGTCCCTTCTTCATCGCCTTCAACAAGAATTTGTTTCAATAAATGGCTTAAACAAGAAACTTAACCCAAGGATATGACGTTAACTCTCACTAAAGAATCTCAAGTGACAAATTAATAGAACGAAGTAACACAGAGCGAGGTATAAATAGCTTAGCAAATGGGTGTGACGTTTATTCACAGCCTAGCAGAAACCTGACTAAACCCAAAAAAGACCAATCTGTGATGTTTGCTCCCGTGCATTTAGGTTTATTCAGGTTTTTGTGTCCTTTTTTCATTAAAATTTTCTAAATTGTATTTTGCAAACAGGTGTTTTTAAAAAATGTTATGTTCGAAAAAAAATCGTACAGACTCAATAATAGCCGATGATAAGACAAAACCCTTATATCAAACTGTCCCTTCTTCATCGCGTTGAATAAGAATTTATTTAAACAAAGGACTAAAACACAGAACTGAGCCCAAGGTATTGACGTTAACTCTCACTAAAGAATCTCAAGTGACAAGTTAATAGAACGTTATAACACAGAGCGAGGCATAAATAGCTAAGCAAATGAATGTGGCGTCTATTCTCCTCCTCGCCAGTATAAATATCGAGCTGACACATCTATGGTAGGGAAGCAGTGTGTACTGATAAGTCGCTTGCGAATGAATTTCAATAAAATGGAACATAATAGCCTTTTGTCGTCGCGTAATGTTGAACAGGCTTGTGCGAACACTCTGTCGCCTGTGCTGATATTAAATGGAGAGGCGTTGTTTAACGTGCACGTAATACGACCCCAAGCTGAGAGACTTATCGGTGTAGGGGAAACTAGGGATGGGGGGCTAAAAAATAAATACGATTATTTACCTCTTTATCATGTTACTGTCATTAAACAAATCACCAATCAGAACATTTTATAGTGATTAAAAAGGACCAAGCATTTTAACAGCGATTAAATTCCTCTAGCTTTCGAAATTAAAATTATATACTTAAACTAGCTTATGTCTATCAAAAAAATTCGGTCAAGTCCAAGCTATACTTGCACAATGGGTCTGTTGCACTTAATGGAATTTAAATATTAATTATAAACAAAACAATAGTGGGTAGGGCGCAGTTTATCAAAATTAAATCAGATTTTTCTTAAAACAAGTCTATGGCAATATATTAAATACAATAAAATAATATATCGATTTGCGCTGTTGTCATAATGTCTGACAAAATTAAAAGTTGATATTACTGATAGCAGTATCGTGGGTACAAAGATTCGATATAAAACTGTTTTATAACTCTCAATAATCAACATAAAGTTCCGAAGTAATCAAAGATTTATGTCCGACTCCTTCAATATTACTTATTAGAAAAGGATAGCTTAACACCGTTATCGGCTTTAAGTCGAGAAGTCCGCAATGAATGTAATCGTAGAACAAACCATCTCTGTCAGGTAAGGTGACAGTTGTGAAACAATATATCCAAACAATAGAAATATGCCTAATCACAGAAAAGTTTAAATTCACACAGAAGCGTGTATTGTAAAAATTCAACTCAATTGCCAGTGTCCCCCGGTTGTAGAGCGGAGAGACTCTATCCGATACCTGGGTGTTTACATTGACAGATTCTTAAAATGGTATATCCATATCCAGGAGATAACAAAAAAAAGTCATAAAAAGAATAAATTGTATCAACTACGAAACATACTACCGAGGCGGATATTAATGACCGTGGTGGAGTCTATCCTGTTCTATGGACTGGTGGCGTGGAGAGGAGCCTCCAAGACATTACTGAAGCCTTTTATAATTACACAAAAGTATATGATCAAAGTCATGCTGAATGTTTCTACTGTAACCCTTTCAAATATTATTTTTGGAAACGGTGGAATTTTAAAAATAGGAAAGCTCTTTATAATAGCTACCCTAAAGTATGCGAAATGAACGGGGATGACGAGGTATTTCGTGACGCACTTATTTTCTACCAGATCTAGAACAGCCTGTAATTTAAATGTTCCCTGTGTGATACGTATGTCTGCCCAACGACACTTTAGGTATTTTGCAATAGAAAGGATCTTTTTTGAAAAAGTAGTACTGTGGGAGAAAGATACCAGTTTATTGTGAACGGTATTTATATTAGGGCTGACTGAACCTACACTGTATGGTATTAATTAAAGTATGTATGACCTTCAAAAACTGATTCGATCTCCATGTATCCATTGTCATTGTGGCTGGTATGTCATTTCATGTTTTGTCCCTCGGCAAAGTGAGGATTCATCAACGTAATTGCTGGTACACACAAGCTTCTAGAAGGCTTAGGGACATTAAGTTCAGGAATATTATGGGGTTGGTTGATGAGTTCTCATAGCTGTGATCGGTTTATTTGTATTGCACTTTGTATTGACAAGAATTGCTGAGAAGGATAGCATTCTGAGACTTGTTTTTGTCCATGTAGTGTCTGGAAATAGGAAATCATGTTGTGATACTAATGCAGATATTGCAGTATCTACTTGTATTTTTATGCGTTCATTAATGGCATAAACAATTTCCAACGTGTAGCATTTTGTTTGTAACGCTTTTAACAGGTCGAAATAAGTGTTGTAGTAAAATTTTAAGTAATTGTTGGTTTTTCTTTGAAGGACTTTATATCCTTAGCTTTGATAAAAGGTGCGCTAATACCAAGCGTGTGAAAACATGGATTATATTATTATACAGACGGCGCGCGAAGTCGGATGTTTAGCGTTTCCTCTCTCCTCTTTCTTTGTTCTACACACGCACAATGTGTGAAACAAAAGAAAATGCTAGTTATAAATGAATGGTGTCATCTCCCCTTGCTGAAGGTCAATGGTGCTAAGCTTTTCTATATGCCAACCAGGCCCAGTCTCCCCTACACTGTACAGTAGCTGCTTAAAGTTGTAAACATAAAATCACATTCCTATGTTAATGTCTGCAGTGGTTGTTAGAGACTGATTGTTGTGGTAATATTACTTAAGATTTAATTCGAAGTTTTGTTTTACAAGTTGCTTTTCTGCTATTTAATTCCACTAAAAGGAAAGACATGGAAATGAGAGTATCTTGCAATATATTTGTCCTAAGAATAAGGCAACTAAGTTTTGTACTATGAATTTATTTCCGAGTCCTTTTGCAAACTTATAAAGAAAGGGACAATTTCAAATTCTTACTGATTATAATTTAAAACAGTACTAAATTATATTAAACTCTTTTTTAGTGAATGCAACTCTAACAGTGTAGACGATAATAAAAAGAGAGAAAAAATCTTAATAAAACCTGAACAAACCTGCACAATTCGCCTTTTTTGGTTAAACTAGATTTGCTCAGACTTTTTCCAACTTTTAATTAATTCACAGCCCCACGAAAAAAAAATGAATGTCCACTGGACTAGATCTATTATATGTCTTCGAGGTCGCTGAATCCGAATCCGGCATCCATTTCACCCCATCTATTGGACACTGTAAACCACCAAAATACTTCAAATTTTCACAACCACCAATCCTTTAAATCCCGTGCCAATAGATTACATTTCCCTTCCCTTTAGACGTCCACGGTACGTTATTACTTAGGCTTGAAGTCTACGTAGGCTGTTTCAGATAAAAAAAATAATGAGACGATAATAAAAACAAAGACGAAACGAAAACATTCCCAGTTATTTATAGTAGTTAGCAAATCGGCTGAAGAGGACGCCACGTTCTTAATTTGAGTCGCCAATAGGTCTAAGACTAAAAACTAAATACAATGTTATAACCAAGTCCAAAATAAGCTAGTGTTTTTGTTCTATTTGATACGTTTTACAAAGTTTCTCCGCAATAATAAAATTCTATTATTTTTTGCCAGGAAAATCATAAAATAAAAATAATAATAGTCATGCAACGCAAAAATTGTAGTCAAAAGGCAGCTCTTCATGCGAACACAGAAAACAGACACAGCGAAGAATTTTCGCTGCTTTTTCTTTGTTCTTGCTAGCGGTGCGCTTTAAATGAAAAAGCCCTCGAGTTATTTCAATATAAAAGGAGATGTTTAATTTCTTATATGTAAAATGTCAGCCCTGTGGCTCCCTTTTTGGCCTAGAGTCTCCGCAAAACTTAAAAATGTAAATTTAGTTTAAAAGCATTTTTTTGCTTCGGTAGTTTCTTAATGCACAAAGAACAAAGAATGTTAGAACAACGCACTGTTGCCCTTATGTCACACAGAAATGAACATTATTTTATTATCAATAATAGTTTTTATTTTGAATACGTTTTTATTCTTTAAACAATAAAATAACGTTAACGTTTACGTTAACGTACATAACGTTCGAATTCACTAAAAATGTTTAAGACTTGGTAGATACTGTTTAAATTAAACAGTGTCCGCCAGAAGTTGGCTACATTTATCTGGGAAAAAATCTCATTATTGATATTTTTAAAAAACTCTATTGGGGGTTCGTTTCTGTATGTTCGACAACCAAACTAGATTGGCGGGAATTTAAGAGAAAGTTGACGGTGGTTCTAAGGTATTATTCCAATATTATAGATGTGTTCTGCGCCCGAACGTTTCGAAACTGTTTCAAAACACAGTCAGCTGTGGCAGTTTAGGGTATGGTCCGAAAGTAGCCAACCGTTGTCATTAGAGCCCCATTAATGACTTGCAGGGAGTGTCCCTCTTAGCAACAGGAAAAAAGCCTTTTTGAAATCCCGCTCAGAATGCTCTGAAATGGTACCTCGATATTGATTTATTCCAAGTTAAAAAAGGATAGCATTCAAAAACTACATTGTATATGTGTTACCGGCCAAACCCGATTTCAGGATAAACTAGTGTTTCCTAGGCCAAACCAGTCTATCCGAAGAGCGATAGGATGAACTAGTTTGTCCTAGTCCTAACTAGTTTGTCCTGAAACCAATGTAGGGTTGCTAGGAAAAACTGATTTGTCCTAGTCTATACTAGTTCGAACTGCAATTTTACAGGCCAAGGTATCTTTAAGTGCAGTTGCACCAAGAAGTGTACGTCGAATCGATGACTCTGTAAGAAAAAATCAGTACTCTGGAACTCAAAATGCCATAATAGTTTGACATGTAATAACAAGTAAATAATAAAAGTTACTGCAATTGTAATAAATTTAGTTTCGTTTCGTAGGCTAATCCCTTCTAGTCTAGGCCAGACTAGTTATCCTACAGAATTGCAGATTAAAACAGTTTAGACTAGGATAAATCGGTTATTCCTAATAGCCTCACATTGATTTCAGGACAAACTAGTTTGGACTAGGACAAACTAGTTCATCCTATCGCTCTTCGGATAGACTGGTTTGGCCTAGGAAAAACTAGTTTATCCTGAAATCGGGTTTGGCCGGTAACATAATGCATGCATATTTACCTAAGCGACCAAATTTCTGCCAAGGAAGAGATGCGCAAACTCCATTATATTGATTTTTCACGATATTTTGACGTCATATAAATCATTTCAGAACTATGGTACTACGTTACATACAGGGTTCGGCAAAATGTATTACCCATTTTATTTCATTAATAACACAAAAACGATTCGGTTATTTTGAATGAAATTAGTTTTAAATGGACAAGTAGCATTTGGAAATTTTTTTTGAATTGTTGACAGTTGTCAAAATGGAGCTTTGGTCTACACAACATCGCGTCTTTTGTGTTGAGAAATTGATTCATTTTATTCAGTAATCGCTGTTCAAAGGTGTTTTCGACGTCATTTTAATGTCCGTCGCTGTCCTCTGCGTATGACTATTTTGGCTTTGCGCAATAAATAGAGACAATTGGGATCTATTGTAGACAAAAAGTCAAGTGGAAGACCAAGGACTGCCTGCAATGATCGTAACGAAGAAAGGGTAAGAAATGCAGTTATTGCTAGTCCGAAAAAAACCCGCTGTTAAACATGCTTCCGTCCTTGGTTTGAGTGATCGAAGCACGAGAAGAATGTTAAAATGTATGAATTGTCATCCATAATAATATAAGATCGCAATAGCTCAGGAAATAAATGATTAAGATAAGATTAATAGACTTGAATTTTGTCGTCCGATTCATGATAATCACCAAGGTATCGAAAATAACCTTTTCATGAGTGACGAGGCACATTTTTATCTCAACGGCGATGTAAATAAGCAAAATTGCCGTTATTGGGCTCAAGAGAACCTTCGGGAAATTCATCAGCGTCCTTTAAATTGCCCTAAAGTAACTTTCATCGTCTAGAATAATTGGGCTTTATTTTTTTTGAAGAGAACGGTCAGACGGTAACGGTTACCGCTGCGCGCTATGTTCAAATGCTGCATTTTTTTTACCTCAAATTAAAGAAGAAATAGGACATTACTGGTTTCAGCAAGACGGGGCAACAAGTCATACGGCGAGAATAAGCATGGACATTTCAAGAGAATCCTTTCCAAACAGACTCATTTCCAGAAATGGTACGATTCCATGGCCAGCAAGATCGCCAGATCTTTTAGCTCCGGATTATTTTCTTTGGGGCTATTTAAAGCTTAAAGTATTTGTGAATAAACCCAAAAATGTAAGAGATTTGAAATTAAACATTAGATATGAAATCAATGCTATCCCACGTCACGTTCTTCAAAACGTTATGCAAAAATTTGCTTATCAATTGGAAGAATGCATTAAGAACAATGGCGATCATTTACGAAGCACTATATTTAAATCATAAAAACTCCCATCTTTCTAGTTTAAAAATGTGTATTAATTCGTTTTGTTATTCAAGTTAATACATTTTTATAAGCTGTTTAAATTGGGTAGTTCATTTTGCCGAACCCTGTATATACTTCTGGCGAATGTGCTAGATAACTAAATAGTACCCATGTATGAACTTAAAATTAAATGTTCTAAATTAATACGCTAATTTATCATTAAATTTACATTGTAGCGAAACGCTACACTGTCTATGAAACTGACCAATAAGGTGAAGTCTTTGTTGAATTGTTTTTTCTGTCATCATTCTCAGTTCAAATAGAACATAGGTAAGTCTTAAACCTTTCTAGGGAATCTTGGGTATTATCTTTTGCGATACACTATCCCCATGGCAACCTTTTTATTTGAGATTGGGGATGCTTTGCAATGACTCAAGTACATGCTTTATTGTAGTGCATAAAAGCAAGTTTTACAGTTATTATCCAAAGGCAAATTATACTGTTATGGCTCAATTCGCTTCTAAGCTAGCAATAGAGCCGCATATATGTATAATCCAATATGTTGCCAATTCCCTTTGCTCGCTGCGAAACCCGCAAGTGGAAACTTTGATTTTGTATAAGTTGCAGAATTAGGAAGTTTCCTATTTCAGAAATATCGAGTAACTTCAACATTATTTAATAGGCTTTCACTTAACTTGTCAAACAGAAAAAAAATCATCTCGATATCTTCAAAATTGACGAACTTCTTATACGTTAAATTTTTAATAACTTCGCGCGCGGCTTTTATCGGCCGTGACGTCACAACACACAACTCTGTCGCCGGGCTAGCTGCCCGCTGCTGCTTTCGCATGTTTACTTTACATTTAGGTATTATTTTGCTCAGTTGCTGATTGTGATGTTCACTGAGTGAAGTCTACATTTCTCGTTTTTTTTTCCAACAAAATATTGTACAAATGAAAGAAGGTTTTGTTCGTGGGAATTTAGTAAACTTACCCAAAGTGGATATTAATATGATTACGGATTTTTTTGCGAATAATCCGTCAAATAATAGTGCCGAGATCCGAGGAGCTAAGCTTTCAAAGTAAGTATGTTGACCTATGTTATAACCGTCCTTAAACCCTCTTTTGACGCTGTGAAAATCCATTAATTTTATCAATTTAATAATTAATTTATTTGTTTATTATTGTTAGTTGTGGCGTGTTAATAATGAATAATAACCTTTATAAACACCTCTTTTCATTAAACTTTCAGGAATATTTGTTGGTGTACCTGTACATGTATGGAGCATGGAGCTGATTAGTTTTTGGTACCCATTGGCGTATGGCTTGAGCGTTTTTAAGAGAGTCAAATATTGAAAAATATTCTCAAAATTTAAAAAAACCGTTTCAGTAAGTAGTCTTTTAGAAATATTTCCCTGGGTACTTGTCTGTTTGTTATTATTTTTTGGTACTCATTGCCTTAGAGCTTTAAATTTTTAGGGGATAATGTTTTTAAAAAATCTAAAAATCAAAAACAGTTTAATTTTAATGAAATGTCCTTTGAGAGTTTTTGTGCGTTTACCATTTATAAAAATATTACGCTTTCTAAATCATTCAAAATGGCGGATTAAACCGAATATAAAAGTCTTTTCATTCCGGTGGAATTTAGACTGTCTGGGTTTATTATTATATATATATATATATATATATATATATATATATATATATATATATATATATATATATATATATATATATATATATATATTGTTTTTAAGCAAATAAAATGTGGTGTTTTTGGTTACATTTTATATTACTAACGTTTCGGTAATAGATATACCTTCATCAGAGTGCAGTAGCTGAAAACATTTTTTTATTTTAACAGTTTTTTAGGTAATATTCTAGGAACTAGTTACTAAGTTTATATATAAGTATAGAGGTGTTACCTTTTATTAAAAATCCAAGGATTGGCACGTTGTACTGCGAGGCACTTTATAAAAAATTGCACTTTCTGTTACTTTGAAGTTTTTAAACAGATAGGTCGGTATATACATATTTAGTCGAGCTTTATTAAATAGTAACTGAAAAACGCACATCTACTTTTGGCGAAGGGTCGTCCGACAATTTGGGAGTGTTTGCCAGATGTATCTATTTGGCTTAAGGGGTCCAATTATTGTTTTTGAGGTCTATGTGTTTTTATTTATTATTTTTTAATTAATTAGTTATTAGTATTATGTAGCTTGTGGGAAGGGTGAGTTTATTTTATAATATTATGGTAAATTTTGTGAAGGTTTTTTGTGTCGGATTTAGCGTTTATAGCGTTTTTGTTTCTTTGGATTTCGATCATTTCAAGTATTTCTCGTTTTTTAGAATGATTTTCTGTATTTAGGATTTTTGTGTTTTTATAGTTGAAAGTATGTTGATTTTCGTCGCTGTGATGTGATAAGGCAGTCTTGTTTTTTTTGTCGAATTTGTGTCCATTTATTCTGTTTTTTAAATGTTGGCTGGTCTGTCCAATATAAACGGCGTGGCAGTTATTGCATGGAATTTCATATACAACGTGAGTTTTTTTATCTTTGGGGATTGTTGATTTTAGCTTGCTGAAATTTTTTCTTAAAAGATTGTGGCCTTTGTGGCTGCCACAATCTTTTAAGAAAAAATTTCAGCAAGCTAAAATCAACAATCCCCAAAGATAAAAAAACTCACGTTGTATATGAAATTCCATGCAATAACTGCCACGCCGTTTATATTGGACAGACCAGCCAACATTTAAAAAACAGAATAAATGGACACAAATTCGACAAAAAAAACAAGACTGCCTTATCACATCACAGCGACGAAAATCAACATACTTTCAACTATAAAAACACAAAAATCCTAAATACAGAAAATCATTCTAAAAAACGAGAAATACTTGAAATGATCGAAATCCAAAGAAACAAAAACGCTATAAACGCTAAATCCGACACAAAAAACCTTCACAAAATTTACCATAATATTATAAAATAAACTCACCCTTCCCACAAGCTACATAATACTAATAACTAATTAATTAAAAAATAATAAATAAAAACACATAGACCTCAAAAACAATAATTGGACCCCTTAAGCCAAATAGATACATCTGGCAAACACTCCCAAATTGTCGGACGACCCTTCGCCAAAAGTAGATGTGCGTTTTTCAGTTACTATTTAATAAAGCTCGACTAAATATGTATATACCGACCTATCTGTTTAAAAACTTCAAAGTAACAGAAAGTGCAATTTTTTATAAAGTGCCTCGCAGTACAACGTGCCAATCCTTGGATTTTTAATAAAAGGTAACACCTCTATACTTATATATAAACTTAGTAACTAGTTCCTAGAATATTACCTAAAAAACTGTTAAAATAAAAAAATGTTTTCTGATGAAGGTATATCTATTACCGAAACGTTAGTAATATAAAATGTAACCAAAAACACCACATTTTATTTGCCTCACAACGGACTAAATCCCCAAGAAAACAAAATTAAAAACAATATATATATCAACAGTCCAAGAACCTGCCAAAAATACATATATATATATATATATATATATATATATATATATATATATATATATATATATATATATATATATATATATATATATATATATATATATATATATATATATATATATATATATATATATATATATATATATATACAGGGTGTCTAACATAGGTGATACCACTATTGCTCTAGCCGAAACGGTAAAAGATACGAGGTCAGTTAAATTAGAGACATTGTGCCTTTTTTAATCCCTATTCATATTCCGTTTACGTAGTTGCCAAACTCTCTAGTTTTTTATCTACAGGGAATATTTAAAAATAGTCAAAAATTTATTTCTGATGAATTTTGTGATATTTTAGTTTGGGAACATGCAGAGGATTTCCCCAGAATTTTTTTCACCAGGTCTAATAGTAAAAAAAAATCCATATGGAAAGGACTTTATGGGACACGCTCCATATTATTCCTTTACATGGAAATAAAATTGGTTCATTCGTTCTGCAGCTTTTTCCCTTATTTTCATATTTAAACAGCGTCACGTCAAACTCTTTTAAAGGGATTCAAGTTTTTTTCAGCGGCTTGAAGCTCTTTTAAAGGGCTTCAAGCTCTTTTGCAAAACTTCCAGCCCTAAAAGGGCTTTAAATCCTTTGCAAAAGGGCTTGTGGCTTTCGGTCCAATTCATTTTTAAGTGAATTGGGAATTGCAAAGTCCGTCTTGTTTAAAAAGGAATTGTGGCTTTAGGCTTTCAAGCCTTTTTTAACAGGGCTTGTGGCTTGGGGCTTCAAGTCCTTTTGTCGAGGACTTTGCCCAGCTCTGCATAAATTACGCTCTATTAAAAAAAGACAGTACGGTGTCTACTGAACGCACACCTTTGTTTCCGAAATTAAATTCCTCGTCTGATTGGTTGATGTCGTGTTGCGCACATCGGATAGAATTCGTGTGAAAAGAGTTATTTCCAAAACTTGTACAATATACTGTTATTATTGTTGTTAGCTATTTGCTTTAAAAAACTAATGGACATATAGAGCGTATCCCACGAGTTCTTGCTATATGGGAACATTGCACAGATAGTAATTATTGTTGTTTATGTGACGGTTGTTTTTATTTATTACAGTGTAATTTGTGGATAATTTTTATTATCCAATGAAATCTATTAAAAACTACCATAATATTGTTTTCTGCCAATGTGCAAAAATTCCACAGCAAGTGAATTTCAATAATTTGTAATATGATTCAATAAAATGAATATAGCCCTATAAAAGTTCAAAATAAAATGCCGAACGACGATTTTTTAAAGCCAGTTAAAACATTTTCCATTAAATGCTGTATAATTTGGTTCAAACGCAAGATATGTAAAACCAGTTACTTTTATTGTTGTCGCTAAATTTTTAGGGGATGTAGGAAAAGAATAAAAAGTGAAAGTTTGTTTTAACTTCATTAAATATGTATGAATGCAAAATGTAGGTCGAACGTCTTTGAAATTTATGTACTGTGTCACTGAGATGGGTACGAAAGGTTGGGTATTGTTAAATTTTTGAGTGTTCGAAAAAAAGCCATTTGTTGTAAAAAAATTTTTGCTCATTATGCAGAGCAGAGCAGAGCTACAACCTGAGGTCAAACTTAGTAACAAAATTGGGGAATATAAAAAGTTTCTGTTATAATAAGTTGTTCAACTAGAGATGTTTGGGCAAATTCTGAAGTTTAATTTTTCCAGTTAGTCGTAAGTCGTAAGTGTGGTAAAGTATCACTCAACATTGAGTGATATTTAACGCGTCTTCACGGTGTGCCCTGGCTAAGTTTAACCCAAAGGTCTTCTCACTTCCATTTTTTCAGATTTTGTTAAAGGGGTGTGGCCTAAAAAGTAATTAAGCCCAAAATGAAAATCCTAGATCAATAGTTTGAAAGAAAACATAATTTTTTTAGGTTAGGCGGCTTTATTTTATGAAAAAGAGTAGGTAGTAAGTATTAAAATTTTGTAAGGATTTTTATCTTCTTTCAACTCCTGAAAATGGTATCTTCTTAGTAGATATATGTAATATGTTTAAATAGCTTTGGTAATCCTGAAAAAAGATGAAAAATGAGTTTTTCGTCAGTTTTTGGTCCCTCTCTCTTAAATGGTAAGTTCAAATGCGATGGTTTACTTTCATTTTAAAGACAATGCAATTATCTACAAACAAAAAAAAATTACATCACTATTTACATCTGTTCACAAGATATAGATATTAGAAGGTTGAAAAATTCGAACAAAAAAATTATGGAATCAGGATGTTGTGATATATTTCAATAATTATAAGTTATGGTTGAAATTGTTCATCATTTTCAATTTTACTGTAAATACCGGAGCACCAAGAACAGCGACAGTATTGAGAAAAGCAAAATAGCAGTCAAGGGAGCTAATGACTACTTTTAATTTTTCCAGTTGATCGTAGGTCTTTTAGGAGACGCTCAGTTCCTTTTACCAGGTTATCTTCAATTTTATGATATTTTTAATTTAATTTACCTGGAATCGCAATATCAGGAGGTTATGAAATCCGACATAATAATATCTGCATTTAATATTAAAATCCTTTTATGTAATGCACATAAAGCGAAGGAATTTATGCTCGTCGTAAATTTCATTTTTAAGAATTTTTATTGGGGGTTCAAGAAAACTTGACATAATAAGTCATGAAAAATGTTGTAATAAATATACAAAGAATATATTTTTCAAGGACTATATAATAATATCATCATTTTCATGCATAGTCATTATTTACAGGTAGTTAATAATAATTTGATTGTCACGGTCTGTGACCAATGCCAACAAAGCGTTTCTATTATTCACGGTTCTTTGAACCAATCAGAAAGTAACTCTACCAAAGTTTCTAAAACACAATTGCCAAGACATTATGTCAAACGTATACTGTTAACCTAAATTTGAAGGTAAAAAAAAGTTATTTTTTATTGGGTTGTAACTTTCTCTTTTTGCATGGTAATTCTAGACCATACACTTCAAGAGTTGCCATGGATTTTTTTGAAACCAACAATTTCGATGTCTTACCGTTGCCACCTCAGTCTCCGGACTTAAATCTCATTGAGCACATGTGGGATATGCTTCAACGAAGAGTTTTTCGTTTGGGAATTCCTAGGAACAATCGAAGAAATCTTTTTTTTGGTTCTTCAAGAGGCGTGAAATGGGACACCACAGCAAGACATCGATAACCAAATTCTTAGCATGCCGAGGCGATGCCGGGATGTGGTAAATAATCGTGGAGGCCATACACGATATTAACAAATAACGCACTTTTTCCCAGCTGTAAAGTTTAGAGTAATGTTTATGTTAATTTTCATGTACTTTTTCTCATAATCAATATTTTAATTTTTTATTAAAATGCAACTTTTGTTCTTCATAAAAAAATGCTTTTATTTTATCCCATTGTATCCCTATTAACATAAAATGAACAAAAAAAGTTGATAACAATCGTTGTTGTCCACGTTGTTGTCCACAATCGTTTGAAAAATATGAGATACCCTATTAAAATATCCTTAAATTTTGCGGTTGTGTGTATATTGAAAATAATATTAATATACCTGACTTTACCCTATCAGATTTTAATCATTAAAAATGCTTTATAAGATATGAAAGATAATACTTCAAAAAAAATGTTTTGCCACCTCCTGCTTTGTTCCAACCCCTCGGCAAACGACTTTAAAAATTATCATTTTATCGAGTACAAAGAAAAAAAAATCAATATGACAACTAAGAGGATAAGATTGCCCACCTAAGGAATAATGGGTGTAAGAGTAAAGTAGCCAGAAAGATCATTTTTATAAATGAAAAAGATGAAAAAAGCAATGTTGCCAGCTATCGTCTGTTTTCACAAATTTAATAATCATCGCAAAAACGATCCTTTATTGCAAAATCAAATTTCTTGATTACCTAATGCCTATGTTTTCCATAAACTAATATATTTTCTTGTATCGCTGATGTACATAGACTATCTTGCAGTCGCCACTCGGTCTAATTGACTTAGTGGGAAGTCAAGTTTTTCGCGAGAGGTGATTTTTTCTCTACTATTTTCCACAAGCAACGAAATTAAAAACATTAAATAATATTCTCTATCTGTTTATGTTCTTAAAGAATTGTTGAAGATTCTATTGTATAATATATCAAATCTCTAAAAATTGTTGTTTAGCGTATACCAAGAGGATTTATATTCTATAAAACGGCAGAACTTTTATTAAGGGAAATCTGTGATACGACGCGTATTCCTCGAATGTTTATTTCTATAAAACCTTAGAGAAAGCGAAAAATATCTTTTAAACGAAAAATCTTATATTTGTGACTGTACAGCTGTTGTGATGCAAAGGATTATATAGGTATAACTGAACATAAATTTGTTTATTACGTATCAAAGTATCGCAGTACAATGGGGATGTGTATTTGGTATCGTTATCTGACTTATCTGATCGCTAAAGAAAGGATATGCAATCGTAAATAACACAGGCTAACATGACTAAGAATTGTGAAATGCAATAAGGATTCTATTTTTGCAGAAAAAGATAGGGGGTACCATTTGAACATAAAGGGGTGGTTGTGGATTTTTGGGGGTTGACATAATAAAAAATGATTTCGAGGATATTTTGTGGAAATCCATTTGATATCCTAACCAACCACGCTTAGATCACTTTTTTAGCTTTTATAATAATTGAGATATTGCGTGTTAAGAAAATTCCGGCACGCCCTGTATATTTCCGTCGAGGTTTGACGGATTCAAACTCGTTATTATAACTTGTGACTGTAACAAGCACGGGACTGACACTTTATAAGTCATTTGTTTAAAAAATAGGCTTAAAGTATAAATAACAAACTGTCTTGAGTACATAGCAAATAATCATACTTAAAATTCAGGCGTGGCAATTGAAATTTTAAAGTTGTATATCTCTGTTGCTACTTATGGGACCCATGCTAAGTTGAGATTCTTTAATAGTGAGCCTACTAGGAATGTTTAGGTAAAAAAAAAGTATTTTCTAATTTGCGAAAAAAAGTTGGTATTGAAATGGTCCCTCCCATGGAAAAAAATTAACAGGCTTAGGTATTTTATTTCTTATTCGTTCTAAGCAACTCTTACATCATATTGTCGACAATTCTTAAATTTTGAGAGAGAAAAAAGTGTTAGTAGAAAGTTATGGTCATTTGAATTTTTTTAAACCTAAAGTATAATTTAAATAAAAATCAAATGATTATAACTTTCTACTAACACATTTTTTTCTCTTAAAATTTAAGAATTGTCGACAAAATAATGTAAAATTTATTTAGAAAAAATAATAAATAAAATATCTAAGCGTTTTCATTTTTTCCCAGGTGGTGGGTCAAATCAAAAATTCAACTTTTTTTCGCAAATTACAAAATATTTTTTTTCTTCTCCAAAACATTCCTAGTAGGCTCACTATTAAAAAACCTGAACTTGGCATGGGTCCCATAAGTAGCAACAGAGATATACAACTTTAAAATTTCTCGGGCCACGCCTGCCGTAATTATGTAAAATTTTTGTGTATAATTTAAATATTTTAATTTTTTCTAAGCAGAAAATCCCTTTTGGGCCAATCTGTAGCTGCCACATTTCCCATTTTTTTGAATAAATATCTGCAGGTTTATTTTCGTAAACACATATGAAGTTAATAATTTTTATTTTACAAGTGGAGAATTTTTCGGAGTCGCTGTGTGTATAGGAAAAATTTACAAAGATAAACGACTCTAAAGCAAAATATCTCTGTCGTCGTCAAAACATGTCGCGGTAAATGAAAATTTCATAAAAACAAAACGGCTAATTGAAGCAGGTGACAGATATTAAACTGAAAAAGTTAAACTTTTTAAACATAAACACGTCTGATCGTAGATAATATTCGTTTTATCGCGTTGTTCAGTATTTGTAGCAAGCTGCAGTGGCGTAACCCGAAAAAGAAAAAAATATATTTTTTTTATCTGAGACAGTACACGTAGACTTCAAGCCTAAGTTCTAACGTCTGAAGAAAAGGAAAATGAAATCTACTGACACGGGATTTAAAGGACTGGAGGTTGAGAGGAGAAGAGAAAACATCTGCAGGCAATTTGTTCCATAATCTGGAGACCCTAGACATGATGTATGCATAATGCGCCTCCTGTTGTTCTGTTAGGAACAGTCAAGGGCTAGTTATTCAGAGAAAAATCCGTGGAAGTATCGGTACAGTAGTATTTTTCTAAGTAAGCATTTTTAACTAAAGGTATCCATAAAAACCCAATAAATTTTCAGTGTCAACACATAGAGACAACGTAAAAAAATTCATTAAAAAATCAATACTTTCCAACAGGCGTATATTTTTGGGAGAAGAGTTTAAAAGAAAAAGTATAAATAAAATTTTGATTTCTTGGATAAACTATTTCTATTTTATGGTTATCTGTCTATTACTGAAACAGCAATGGTAAAAAATCCAAATAGTACTGACTACTCCACTTTCCTGAAGGTACAGGTAGGTAACGAGAGGAGCCTTGATATACGAACATTAATTAGACAAGAAATTTAATCGGGAATTTGGTTAAAATTGGTAAATCAGTCCTGTGTAATGGCTTAACAAGCAGATAGACATAAACTACTTTGTACAGGGTGTCCCATTTTCGGCACTTTTGCGGGGAATCTCCCTTATTTTTAAAGATAGAGGGTTGCGGTGTTCGCGACAGTGTGCTACTTTTTGATGAAACGAAAGATGGCATAAAAATATTTTTCGTGGCCCCCTTCGTTTTTGACATACAGGACGAAATTGATTTTTTTCCATTTTCGAGCCCCCCTCGCATTTCAGTTCTCTTGTAACTTATATAAAAAGTAAAAATGGATCACATTAGAGTTTTCTACGTAGAATCGAGTGGCGTGGTTAGATTTTCATCAGGTGTGATATTTTTCGAGATATTAACCACATAAATGTTTTTTTAAATGGACACCCTGTATATTCCTTAACCATTAAGTTTCCCCTTTCGAGAGCTTTTCAAAAATATATAACACTTTAGAGTTATTTTTTATTTTTAGCCCTTAAATCGAACTATTTAATTTTAAACTTTAATTCTCCGTAGTTGGCCGTTTTTAACAAGTGGTTTAACGTCAATTCAGGTATTTAGATTTAAAAAAGAAACTGGTTAAATCCTGTATTTTCATTAATTTATTAAAATTCGTATTATCTTTTAAACTACAACACTACTTGTTATCTAGATATATAGAAAATCCTAACCAGAACTAAAACTGCTTAGTGTTTAATCACTTGAAAATTAAATTAGTTGTCTTGAATGATTAATAGCAAATAAAAGTCAAATTTAAAAACAAAACATACAAAATTTTAGGTAACGAAAAGAGTTAGTCCATTTAATCCATTCTAGCTCTTTTCGTTACCTAAAGTTTTGTATGTTTTGTTTTTAAATTTGACTTTTATTTGCTATTAATAATTCAAGACAACTAATTTAATCTTTAAGTTAATTAAAAACTAAGCAGTTTTAGTTCTGGTTAGGATTTTCTATATATCTAGATAACAAGTAGTGTTTTGGGTTAAAAATAATACCAATTTTAACAAATTAATGAAAATACAGGATTTAACCAGTTTCTTTTTTAAATCTAAATAATTGAATTGACGTTAAACCACATGTTAAGCACGGCCAACTACGCAAAATTAAAGCTTAAAATTAAATAGTTCGATTTAAGGACTAAAAACAAAAAACAACTATAAAGTGTTATATATTTTTCAAAAGCTCTCGAAAGGGCAAACGTAATGGTTAAGAAATATACAGGGTGTTCCATTAAAAAAACATATGTTTGGTTAATATATCGAAAAATATCACATCTGATGAAAATCTAACCACGCCACTCGATTTTACGTAGAAAACTCTAATAGGATCCATTTTTTACTTTTTTTTTATAAGTTACAAGATAACTGAAATGCGAGGGGAGTCCGAAAATGGAAAAAATCAATTTCATCCTGTATGTCAAAACCGAAGGGGGCCATGAAAAATATTTTTATGCCATCTTTCTTGTCATCAAAAAGTAGTATACTGTCGCGAAAACCGCAACCCTCTATCTTTAAAAATAAGGGAGATACCCCGCAAAAGTGCCGAAAATGGGACACCCTGTACTTTACAGTGGCGGTTGGTGAAATTTCAAAGTTATATATCTCTACATCTACTTGCAGAATCCGTACCAAATTTAGGGTTTTTGATAGTGAGCCCACTGGGAATATTTTGGTAAAGATAAAAAACATTTTGTAATTTGCGGAAAAAAGTTGGATTTTTGCGCAACCTTCCGTGGGACAAAAAGGAGCACGTTAATGTATTTTATTTATTCGTTTTTTCTAAGCAAATTTGACATCATTTTGTAGAGAAATTTAAAATTTTGAATGAATTTCTCACAAGCTATTGGAGGCAAAATGGTTGAATACGGAGGGTAGGCGACGGGCCCACTTAGCTTGTTTTTACCACAGAATTATTATCTGTAAAACCCCAGCTTTCTTGCGTGATAGGATTGTGTTTCGCTCTCATGTGCATAACATAAACATCCGGTTATAAAGATCTGCTAACACCACTTATACATAAAACCACATTTTGTGAAAGAAGTTTCTCATAATATAACGTAGTTAGCCTGTATAATTTCTCTTCCTGAATACTTAAAATCGATGTCCCCTTAGAAATTTAATCGTCTTATTTTTGAGTGTTACCTGAACAGACAAAACAATTTATACCAAACATTTTTTTTTTAATTTAATTTTAAAGTTTACCCCAAAGGTCTTCTCACTTCCATTTTTTTTTTTTCAGATTTTGTTAAAGTGGCGTGGCCTAAGTAATTTAAGCCCAAAATGAAAATCCTAGATCAATAGTTTGAAAAGAAAATTTTATTTTACTAATTTTTGTTCAGGTTAACCGGCTTTATTTTATGAAAAAGAGTATCTAGTATCAATTTTTTAAGGCGCTTTTTTATTTGCTTGAAATTGAGTCAACTTTTTCAAAATGATGAACAGTCTTAACCATAGCTCATAATTATTGAGATATATCACAACATTCTGATCCCAAAATTTTTTCGATCGTATTTTTCAACTTTCTATTATCTATCTTTAGAACAGATGTAGATAGAGAGGAAATTTTTTATTTGTAGAAAGTTGCATTATCTTTAAAATAATTTCATAAACCATCGTATTTGAACGAACCATTTCAGAGATAGGTACCAGCAACTGACAAGAAACTAATTTGTTCATCTTTTATCAGGATTATCAAAGCTATTTAAAAATATTAAATATTTCCACTAAGAAGATATCATTTTCAGGAGTTGAAAGAAGATTATACGCTTAAAAGGAATTTAATACTACTCTTTTTCATAAAATAAAGCTGCTTAACCTAAAAAAAAAATTAATAAAATCAAGAGTCTCTTTTCAATTAGTGATCTAGGATTTTCATTTTGGGCTTAAATTACTAAGGCCACACCACTGTAACAAAACCTGAAAAAAAATAGAAGTGGGAAGAGCTTTGGGTTAAACTTAGTCGAGACACACCGTGTGGTTACGCCTCTGTCAGCTGTGCTTCAACTAAATTGCTTGGCGTTTATGCGTTATAAATTGCGACGAAGTCATACTTGGCAATTATTTGGCTCGAGTTCCAGACGGTTTTATTGCATCGTAGTATTTACAGTGTCTTTTTTTTTCGATAGTGCTATTTTAGATTTGTTCAGGAAAATCTTAATATAATTTTTCTAGTCTCATACTTTCATTGATTTATTAGACATTTACTAGATACCTGTACTTTAATTACATTCATTAAGATATAAGTTTGGAACTAATACACTGGATTTATAAACTCAGTTGAGGTTCAGTTGAGGTTCAGTTGAAGTTGAGGTTCAAGATAAATAAACGCAAACGCGTACTGGCGTTTATAAACAAAGTTCAGTTCAGTTCAGAAGTTTCCATTACGCTGGCGTAAAGTTCGAGATAACCAAATTTTATGTTCGCAGTTGGTGCAGTTGGGCTCCCACCAATCAAAACGCAGAGTGAAGTCACACCTATGCCGATCATTTGCCATCATTTTGTAAAGAAAACAATTGTTTTTCCGTTTGGTGTGCCTGTGTTTCCATATATTTTTTTCAAATATTGCGATTGTGGATTGTGTGCTTTTTATTTTTTCTAAATATGTTTATGATGTCACAGTTGTCATTAACCTCACTTTACCCTGGACCAATGAAATGAAAGCAGCGAACTGAGTTTATAAATGGCCCAAAAAGCTCAACTGCGAACTTGAACTGCACGAACTGCGAACCTCAACCTCAACTGAACCTCAACTGAGTTTATAAATCCACCTTTTTAGAAATGCAACGTCACAACAATATTCGGTCAAAATCAAAAATTGACATGACCATGACAGATTTACAATTAATAAATTTTGACAGTTCATAGTTATTGTTTACTTATTAAATTCGTAATATTTAGTGAAATTGAGAATTTAACTCCACCAGAAATCTTGGATCTAGTAATATTATGTTTACACAACTTTAAATGTGGTCAGGGCCGGACTTAACACACCGTTAAACTATTATACAGATCACCCCCTTCCCCCAGGTAGCATGTTAATAACTTCAAACCCCTTTCCTAGAAAAATGCTGTTTACACCTTTGACTTGTACTTAAAGCTCTTCGAACCTCCTGTTTTTTACATTTTAAATTAGAAAGATCTACATTTCAAATGTAAAAGTTTTTTGATTTTACTACCAAAATATCTAATATGCACATAATAATGGCAAAATGCTTTCTGAAAACACGGAAAACCCACAAACATATTCCTAAATCAAAATCGGACGGGACCGCTCTGTAAATAGCGAACTAACGCGGATTAGACAAGACGGTTTGAAGACTGCCGGAAAGAGATATACCGGTGCAAAGGCATAAGAAAAGGATGCCCATCTACACTGTATTCGATATGGGGTGCTGCACATATTCCACCTGTTGACGCTTTTCCGGCTGCAAGGATTAGATGCGGAATGCGTATCTTCTTCGCGAACATGTAAATAAATGGCCATTTATATATTCACCTTTTATCAGTTCCGCGATTTTCTGTTCTGTGTATTCTGAATTAGGTAGCTTTTAAATTATAAATTGGCTGATATGTTTGACATGTGTCAACGGCCGCCATTAAAATCTTACCTGATACTGAGTATGCTAAAACAGCCGAAGGGCCCCGTAGCGATGTTGCCGTATCCTTAATTTGATTCGCCACGTTGCCCACTACGTTCAGTTATTTTTCGTATGATGACGTCAGGCGAGAAACTGAACTTTTTGAATTTGGTCGAATTTTAAACATTAATAAACTGGCCAACAGAAAAATCGGCCAAAGCAATTTTTACTCGACTTTTCAAATTGCAATAACTTTTTAAAAACTTAACTTTTTTGACAGCGGTTTTCGAATATATTTTGAATATTGATGGTTCGTCTTTCCCAGATTAAGCACCAAAAAGTGATTTTCAAATGGAAGCGATATTTTCATGCTATACAGGGTGATTAATAAGGTAATGTCAAACTACTAAAACTTTAGGTATGTGCCATATTGTCAAGAGTTTCTTTGGTCGTTCCGACATAGCACTTTAGTAAACTGATATCAATATCTCCAGACGTATTTGCCGGAATTTCGATTAATAGTCTTTGGCGGAAACTACAGGAGGAAACAAACAGGAGGCACATAAATTTTGGTAGCGTTGTTTTTAAAACGCTGCAGCTAGAAAACGGATTAATAGATTTTGTCGGGATTTTTAGGTATTGAAAACCGTTTTCGTGTAGAGTTTAACATAGTAAACTGTTTTCGTCAAGGTCAAAATGTTTTCGTTGAATAGGGGTGAACTAAAAAGTGAATGAAAGGTATTGTAAAATAGTAAATTTTTTTATTAGGAGTAAAAGCGACACTTTAATGACGCGTCTGTCATACGAAGTTGATTTTACTACGAATAAAACATAATATTTGTTCTTCAAACGTCGTTTAAATATAGAAAAATAAAGATATAAAATTTTTCCATTTACAAATGTTGATTTCCAGCAACTAAGACAACAATATTCTAAAACGAGACAGAGCACGCGTGATGTCTTCACGCCTATGACGCTGGTGATTTTTCTTGCTTGATTGTTACTTTACCTTCCATGAAATATCTACAGAGAAAACACCATTAAAAATTATTAGAAACAGATACAGTGCTGGTCGACAATGTTATTTAACTGATTTATAGTTAAGTTCGAAAAAAACACTCTGTTAACTAGTTATAACCAAGTTTAAAACGAAAGTTAAGGAAAGTCAAGAAGTTTTCTGTATAGGGGTAATGGCCTAAAAGGGTATAGCCAAATTCCTGTGCAATTTACATAAAACCTGGGTTTGAAAGTTTATCTGAAGGACCTATAAGTTTCCGAGAAAATGAAAATATAAAGACGAGAGGGAAATATAGATTAGTTTCACAGTAATTTGGTTAAAGTTAACCATTTTAATGTCAGTAACTTTTTTATTGGGTGCTATAAGTATATTTAGTACAAGTTGTGTTGTACAAGTAAAAATTTCAACCTCAAAAAAAAAATTACAACCAAGTTCAAAAAACGTCCTATGCATACCTATTTACGGAATTACTAAATACATAACAATTATAAATCACAAAGAAAAATTCTATGTCATTAGTATTGGAAGAACTATATCTGTTCCTACACAATACTTTAGACACTAACGTTCAGATTCACTAAGGAGGTTTAAGATTTAGTACTGGTTTAAATTAAGATCTTCTAGTTGATCAGTTATGTTTTGACAAGTTTTTGTCCTGTCATTGTTAATAATTCGCCATTAAAAACGAATGAATTATTCTGATATTTCAGCTATTTGCTTCCAAATGATTTTCATCTTGGAACGGGTAGCTAGAATGAACTTAGTTCTATTATTGTCAAAAGAACGTACTACAATTGCTATTTTCTTTATAAATTTGCGAAAAAGCTTAATAATAAATTCATAGTATAAAACTTAGTTATCTTATTCTTACATTTGTCAGTTTAAAACTTTTGGTTGTCAAATTAGACCGGACTAGCGTTGGAGAATCTGGCTGTAATTGCTTATTAAAGTAAAAATCTTTGTGAACACCTAAGAATATCTAAATTTACATAGCAAAAATTGAAGTTAATATAGTAGCAAGAAAAATTAAATCTTTTAAAATACTGAACTGTAAAAAATAATTATCATAAAATGATTAAAAAAATTTACTCACACCTTAATCCTGTTGACAATATATTGTTTCGACTTTTTTCGGCCTCGTCGGCCCAGTATTGTGTAGGAACAGATATAGTTCTTCCAATACGAACGACGTAGAATTTTTTCGTTATAAGTCATTTTGACAATATTTTTTTCATAAATATGTTTCTCTGTTACAATAAAAATAGATAAAGATTAGATTAGGGGCCTCATACTCCTGGGCTAACGAGGCCCAAAAAGGTCGAAACAATATACCTATTGTCAACAGGATTGAGGTGTAAGTAATATTTTAAATCATTTTATGATATTTCTTTTTATAATTCCGTATTTTAAGGGGTTATATACAGTTAGAATTTTCAAAAAATCGATTTCTTTTAATTTCATTTTCGTAGCAGCGTAGGCAGCGCTTACCTAGAACGCTGTCTCTGTGCATGAGAGCACACGAGAGGGAAGAATGGTCCGCAGACAACACCAACTCGAGTTATTAGAAGCTGCCGAAGGGGCGGAGGGTGTATTATATGGCCCTGGAATAGAATAGTCCATGTATGTTGAAAAAAAAATTACTCTATGTAAAGTGCTTTTGAAACATTAAACACGTTTTTCCCAAAACTGTGTTTTTAAAGTCGGTGACGAAGATTTCTCGGAAACGATTCAGTCTCAAATTTTAACACAAGCTTCTTAAGTATATTTTTTACTAATTAGCCGAAGGTTTTTTCTCACCGATAAAGTTTTTTTTTATCAACAATTTAAGGCCAAAATTTTGGTCAAAAATCGTTTTTTTTTAGAAGCCGCCATTTTGTCAAAAAATTTTTTTTTGCTTATTCCTTCGATTAATTAGAACATTATACATTACTTTAACGAAATCCGTTTGGTTTTTCATTTTAGATGGTCCAGTCCAGAGATATCGTTGTCACCGCAAGATGCCTTTTTTGAGAGGCACTCCTGGAGATCAGCTATATCACCTTTCAAAATTATTATTTTTACAAATACAAAAATCTTAAAATACAGTTAAAAGTTACCATAATATGTGTACAAATTTTCACATTAATAAATTTAAAAGTCTTCTCAGGAAAAATTCTTGAAAAATC
This sequence comes from Philopedon plagiatum, assembly GCA_963971165.1. Classification (NCBI taxonomy): domain Eukaryota; kingdom Metazoa; phylum Arthropoda; class Insecta; order Coleoptera; family Curculionidae; genus Philopedon; species Philopedon plagiatum. The sequence continues at coordinate 11,476,768 of OZ020191.1, forward strand.
GCCTTTTTTAGGCCTCCTGACTGTATATAACCCCTCAAAAGATTTCATTTTTCTTGATACTTTATTAACTTCAATTTTTGCTATGTAAATTTAGATATTCTTAGATGTTCTTAAAGATTTTTTTTCTAATAAGCAACTAATGTCCAAGGTATTGTGTAGGAACAGATATAGTTCTTCCAATACTAACGACATATATTTTTTTTTTGTTTTTCATAATCATGTGATGCAATGAGTTACAGTGTTTTAGAGTACAACATATAAGGTTATATCGTCTGAACAGGAGGTACTTTAGGGATGAAGTTGATGCAGTTTTTTTTGGCTATAAGGCTCCTCCTAGTCTGAAATAGGAGACAATATCTTGAAGGGGTGTTCCGTTCATATGACTGTCCTATCGTAACCCAAACTGTTTGTTTGGTTCAGTACTTGTTAATATTTTTTTGGAGGTTATAACTTGAAAAACTGCATAAAAGGCCGTTTATGTTAGATGTATTATTGTATTTTACATATCACTAATTCATTATTCAGTGTTAGTAACTAAAGAAAATTGCCCTTTCACAGCACCTCTTCCCTAGATCTGAAAACGGTATGTCACAAAATTAGCTCTTTAAATATACATAGAAAGAGTAACAAAATTAATGAATTAATAATTATAATGAGCGCGAGGTGGTGGGTAACAACCTCATAAAACTAAATTAACCAAAAAGCACAGCAGCAGAATTAGTAGACGGCAAAAGGAGACCAACTACTAATTTCAGCGTCGACTGGAAAGTGCATGTGGTAAGATTAGACCGAGTTTTGTTGACTTAGTTTTATGTTGATGTTGCTGGCTTTAGGTACAGTTTTCGAGGCACTATCTATGTATGTGATGTTAGTCTTTCGCGGGATAATATAAGTTACTAATTAGTTTTTGGGAGTAAAAATAATATCATAAAGTTTCGGAATTAAAATGTAGCCCCATGCAGATTTTTATAGCTTTTTGTTGTTTTGACAAGATTTTTTAACTTCACCTGTTAGTTTGCTTGTATGTACATATGCATGAATGTATGTTTTGGTCAAATATTGCAATCCAAATTTCGACTAGTTCTAATTAAGCTAGAGCTTTGACATTTTGCATACATATATGTATAAGTCCGGTGACAATGCAATATATAGTATATTTAATACATGGCGGACGCCCCAAGATGGCGGATTACCTTTTTCTTTACAATCCCCTTGATATGGGTTTAACGAGTAGAATATGGTGAGCTATGTCACGTCATTCTAACCCCAATATGGCGGACTCCACACGATGGCGGATTACCATTTTTTCACAACCCCCTTGACATGGGTATCAAATGAAAGGGTTTGACAAGTAGAATACGATAAGCTATGTGATGTTATTCTAAACCCAATATGGCGGACGCCACAAGATGGCGGATTGCCTTTTTCTTCACAACTCCCTCGATATGGGCATCAAATGAATGGGTTTGACGAGTAAAATACGATATTCCATGTGGCGTCATTCTAAACCCAATATGGCGGACGCCACAAGATGGCGGATTGCCTTTTTCTTCACAACCCCCTTGACATTAGTATCAAGTGAAAGGGTTTGACGAGTATAATACGATAAGCTGTGTGACATCATTGTAAACCCAATATGGCGGACAGCAAAAGATGGCGAATTACCTTTTTCTACACAATCCCCTCGATATGGGCATCAAATGAAAAGGTTTGACGAGTAAAATACGATATTACATGTGACGTCATTCTAAACCCAATATGGCGGACGCCACAAGATGCCGGATTGCCTTTTTCTTCACAACCCCCTTGACATTAGTATCAAGTGAAAGGGTTTGACGAGTATAATACGATAAGCTATGTGGCGTCATTCTAAACCCAATATGGCGTACGCCACAAGATGGCGGATTACCGCTTTCTTCACAATCCCTTTGGTATGGGATATCAAATGAAAGGGTTTGGGCAATAGCCTCTGAAAAGGGTATTGACTGGACCATCAAGGCTGGGGATGGGTATTAAACAATAACGGTTTGGAGCCAATTCAAACTCTACTCCCACCTGCTGCAGAGAAATTTCTCAATACTATTTTTTGCAATTGCACGAAAGGTTGTGATTATAATTGTGGCTGTAAAGAAGTCGTATCATTTTGCTCAACAGTATGTGGTAATTGCCAGGGCCAGTCTTGCTCCAGTGTTGTATTAAACACAACAGATGATAATGCTTATAGTATCAATGAAGGGATATCTGATCGATCTTTGCTCTTATAGCAAGCTACAGAAATCCAGCAACAAGACGAAGAAGAAGGAGAAGAAGAACACGGTGAAGAAGAAAGAGAAGAAGAACATATAAATGCTGAAGTAGAATTTGAAGATTATTAATCATGATACAATTTTTTAAAAATTAATAAATATTTAGTTTCGGTTTGATAAACTAAACACAGTATCATTTGTTTTAATTAACCTTGTTTGATCAGAACAAATCGTGTATTATGCCTAAAGGGAAAGCCACGTAAATAGAAGTGCGGCAAGTACTCTACCTCAAAGGTGATGTGAAAAAGAGCGCATATTATTTGTAGAAAATAATCATTTGTAGGAGAAAAGTAAAGTTGCCGTTTTTGTAGAGAATCACATAATCTATAAACTTTGTAATAACTATTTTTACGATAACACTTGCTGTTTAAGATATATTTGGAAAAATTCTATTTTTTTTTTACTTTTGAACTTGAATAAAATTTTTAGCACAAGTGGAATCGATAGGGACTTTTGACAGTTCATTTATGATGATGTTTTTAAGGTCTGCCACAATTTTTAGCTCTGTGTGAATTTTTCCGAGGTTAAGACTTATTTCTGTTTATTTTTACTGGATAATTTACTTGGTACGAAAAAGTAAAAAACAATAATACAAGGAGCGTGGAAAATTATGTTGGTCAAAAAATAAATGCACTTTTCTAGGTAATTTTTGGACCTTGTTTGGCATATTTGGCAAATTAACATAATCTCAAGACTCTGAAATTTACCTTTATCAAGTTTTATCTCTATATAGTACAGGACCTAGCATGGGGTTAAAAATTCACCATTTAAAACCCTATGGTCCGCTTTAAAAAATGCACTGTATTAATAAAAAAATAATCATGAAGGCTGAAATGCCTTGAAATCTGAAATAACAACCGTATGCCCCTCACTATCAAACGACAATAAACTAGTAGGTAGTTTAAATTCATAGCACTAAACTACGGTAAAAAACATGGATCTACGTCAATAAAAACTTTAATAAAAAGACGCATTCCTAAGTTACAGCATTGAATTTGGAATATCCAAATTTAATGGTTATAGCTTGAAAATTATTCTATATTTTGAGCTTGTCACTTTTTTATATTTCGTAAGTTAAAGTTTAAAAAATGGTAGTTTTCTTATGTTGACGAGCTGTTGTTCTAAAACTTTTAAAAAAATTGAGAATGGCATTTTATTGTAAATTTTTAAAAATGGTGGCCAACATGGTAAAGTTAGCCCGAAATTTACTAAAAAACTCTAATACCTGGTTGCACAATAGTAGCTTAGCCTAGTTCAACTAAAACTTGGTTCAGACTAAAACCTTCCCATATAAATTGCATTGCTGTCAAAAATACATTCAATTAGACAGCAATGCATTTTCTATGGAAAGGTTTAACTCTTTAGCCGAGTTTCAGTTGAACTAAGCTTAAGCTACTATTGTACAACCAGGCATTAAAACTAGGTACTGGTTTAAACTGGGATTTTCTAGTTGGTCAGTTAGGTTTTGACCTTAGTTTATTAATGTCATGGGTTTTGACAAGTTTCTGTCCTGTTATTATTAATAAGTTTTCATTACATTAAACACTTATCAGTGACTCTAATATTAATGCGATTAGCTTGAATTCCAAATGATTTTTATTCGAGAACTTTTTGCTAAAATAAGTTGAGTTCTGGTATTGTAATGTATAGTTAAATTACCCTTTTCTTTAAAAACCTGCAAAAAAATCAGAAAAAAATTCATAGACTTACACCAAGATATCTTATTCTTGCATATGTCAATTTAAATCCTTAATTGTCAAATTGAACCTGATGTTGAATCTGATGTTTTGATAAAAAAGTGTTTTACGTGTTGCATATAAAAAAAATCCTTACGCAATTTACTGAATTGAGTAATAACCAATTTACTGAATCGATTAATAACACTATCAATCTCTTCAAAATGTAAAAGCTCTAATCGTATTTAAAAAAGAATCAGCGACTGTAAGTAAATTCGGCCGTAATTTATTTAAAATGGCAAAATTATATATTTTGTATACTCCTATACTTCAATTGATTTATTAGACATTTACTATCTGTACTTTAATGAGATTCATTAAGATTCAAGTTTATAACCAATAGAAATGCAACATCATACCAATATTCGGTCAATATCAAGGATGGCCATGACAAATTTACAAGTAAACAATAATTGTAACAGTTCATAATTACTGTTTACTTAGTAAATTCGTAACATTTGTGGTTTTTGCAAATTAAATCTGTGAAAATGTGCAATAATGGGAGTGAAATTGAGAACTTAACCACACCAGAAATTGTGGAACACACCTCAAGAGCGGCAAAATAATTTTTTACCCCCTAAAATCAGCAAAAACATTTGAAAATTTTTTTAAGAAATTTTGAAAATTGGCAATTAGATTCTCCAACGCTATATTGAATCCAATTTTATGTGAGAATGGTGACAGAAAAACACTTTAACAAGAATTCACCCTATTGGTCAGTTCCATGGACAGTTTACACCAGAACATATTTTAGCTATCACAATATTCATCTTTTCTTTCCTGATAATCACGGAGGAATCAGATTTCTTTCTAATAATTTGTTTCGATATAAATTGTTTAATCGAATATACCAAGTAGTTTCACAATTTTTAACTCTAAATGTTGAGTCTTAGTTCCAGAAGGATAGATACACTTTGTAATGGCACTGTGACTTCAGCTTTAAACTGAAACCAAACGGTTCTAGGGCGCAATTATCACTACTTTCTCAATAACTAAAGAAATCTTCTGTAATGCCTACTATTCTCAACTTTTGATCGGGTCGGCGTTCCTGTTAATCATTCCCATAACGCCCGGTCCAAGTAATATAAAGGAGAACAAATATATACCTTGCGTAATATTTCAATAGTTATTAGCAAGTCCCAGATTCATAGAACACAGGAATTTAAGCTGCTAATACTTGATATAAACTTTTTAAATATATTTTTACACTGCAAAAACAACTTATATTATGGTACAGGCTTCAAATAATATGTCATGTTTATCTTTCTCATAACCTAACTTTCTACCAGCTGTAAAAATTTTACGAGTATGAGAGAGAAAGAAGACGAGAGAGAAAAAAATGAGAGAGAAAGAACATGAGAGAGAGACATAATTGATCTCTCCGTCGTAAAATGGGTTTCTGTCATTATTCTCAAAATAAATTGGATACGGGATACTACGTACTTTCGACAATAATAGATCTAAATTTATTAGATCAAGTCGTTCCAAGATTAAAATCATTTGGAAACCAAGCATATCGCTGAAATATCAGAATATTTCATAAGTTTTTAATAATGACTTATTCACAATGACAGGACAAAAGCCTGTCAAAACATAACCGATCAACTATAAGATCTTAATTTAAACAAGTACTAAATCTTAAACCTTCTTAGCGAATCTCAACGCAATTTTTGGTTTTCATTATTGTTACTGGTCGTAGAAAATGCACCTCACATTTAACGGCAACTAAGACACTCGTGTTCATTACTCATACTCATGTCTTAATAGCTATCATTAAATGATTATTGCATAATATAAGTACTATTTATTACGACGCAGTACTATAATGTATAACAAAGCTCAAAGGTATATTGCCTCAATGTTGTAAAAAATATGCATTTCAAGTTATTATAATATTTCTAAATGATCTGCAGATCCGTAAAATGTAAATCATTTCGTAGTGACAACATGCTAACATGCTAGTGTGAAATCACACGAGCATCACTGACTTTTCAGCGAGTTTTGTACGATATTTTTCCCACAACTTAAGACCTTAGCTATTTTACAAATTGCTTAAATAACATAATTTCATACCTCTTTTCAATTTTGGACCTAACAAATTCAAGAATGTAGTTTCTTCTGCACCTACGACCTTCAGAGCCACGCATTCCATAAAATCTTCGATATTGCTATCGGAACTCATATCTTTTTTATTTTAACACTTTAAAAACACTTTCCAAACTATTTTTAAAAGATAATAGGTTTGTTCGCGGAGACGATCCGGAACTAGTCCGTGACAAGTGCGCGTGCGCTTTGCGATCATTTGCGTTCGCGGTGCAGAAAATCACTGATTTTGACAATAAATTTGGCGTTCGCGGTGATGCGAGAACAAGTTCAGGACACATCCGTAGCCAGTCAAAACGATCCGAGGATTATGGCATGAATTATTTGTCCGCGCAAGTGCAGTGTGAAATTTGTTTGAAAATTGTCGTTTAATTTTGGGCGGGCTGTATTTTGCGATAACGAACAGTTAAATTTCATATGCTGTTAGTTGTATAAAGGTAGATATAAATTTGTATATAATAATTAATAATATGCTCTAGTATATTCAATTATTCTTGTATTTAAAATTACTCATAACAGAACAAATATGTGTTTGTGGCAATTTTAATCATTATATAATGTTAAATTAGGTTGCTCGGTCTAAAAATTTAATTCAAAATAATAAAATATGTTAAGGTTAAGTGATTCGCGGATGTTCCGGACAAGCACGTTCACCAAAAACGTTCGCGGAGATTTGTCAATTCCTGATCGGTTTCGAATCGCACATGCGCATAGATGTTTGGGATTATTTAACTTGTACAGGTTACGGACTGGTGACGGATCGTCTCCGCGAACTAAGCTATTATTTGTAATGACATTTCTTTTGCTAAATTAAAACAAGCGAAACAAGCATCAATCGCATGTCAGCCAATCACAAGCAATTTGTCAGAATGCTATATTAAATAGCCTACTTATTTTCGATTTGCACATATCACTAAAGCTAAAAGAATCAAGCTTTGTGATATCTAGCACTCACCTATGTGTACCGCATAGTTTTCGCCCTTACTATGTTTAGGGGATAATGACACTTATGTAAGTGTGGAAAAAAGTTATGGATGGAGTAAATCACTCTAGTGAACTTACTTATTTGTAATTTTATAAGAACAAGTCATAAAATAATTAATAATTAAAAAGTTTTTCTTATTTTCGGATGTGATAAACAGTAATCAAAGTTAGGTTAAAATATATAGGGTGTTCAAAATTTTGAAAAATGTGCAGCTAATCCAAAATAAAATGGTCTTATTTGTAACTTATTTTGAAAAATTTATTTAACACAATTGTATCGAAATAGAAGCAAAATCTAAATTCGCGGTTGATTAAAAAATTCTTATATATTTATTAAATCAATTTTTTTGAAACAATATTTTCATAAATAACAGTAACAATAAGATTTAAATAAAAGGAGGACTATTCAACATGCTGACCTCCATGCATCTATAGGCAAGAAACATTTTTTGTTAGGTAAATATTACCATAAAAATCACCCTTCTGCTTTAACTAACCTACAGAAAAATATGTATCTAATGGGATTAGGTCAGGCCACCGAGCAGGCAAGGTCATTGGTTACATCAAAACTGGCGGAAAAGTATCCACTGTAAAATTAATTCACCTTTTCAATCATGAATAAGGGTTACTAGTTACTAGAATATGGTTTTGATGATGAGTTTCATATATGTTTCAAATATATTGTTCAGTTATTCTTTATACTGCTTATGAAGGAATATGTGACGACTTTAAGTACTACAAAATAAGGTAATGCGCAAGCGCGAATCTAGAAATCTTGAAGTTGTATAGATATATATATATATATATATATATATATATATATATATATATATATATATATATATATATATATATAAATATATATATATATATATATATATATATATATATATATATATATATATATATGTATATATATATATATATATATATATATATATATATATATATATATATATATATATATATATATATATATATATATATCTGTTGCTACTTACGGGACCAATGCCAAGTTCAGGGTTTTTAATAGTGAGTCTACCAGAAATGTTTTGGTAAAGAATAACCTATTTTGTAATTTGCGAAAAAAGGTTCAATTTTTGCAATTCCGCAATTTTACAATTCCTAAATTTTAAGAGAAAAAAATGTGCTAGTACTAAGTTCCAGTGAATTTTTTAAAATTGTATTGTAGGTTTAAAATAGTTTAAATGACTATAACTTTCTACTGACACGTTTTTTTCTCTTAAAATTTAAGAATTGTCGACAAAATGATGTTAAATTTGTTGAGAAAAAATAGTAAATATACCTATACCTAAACGTGATAATTTTTTCACGGGGTGGTGGGCAAAAGTTCTACTTTTTTTCGCAAATTTATTTTTTTTCTTTACCAAAACATTCCTAGTAGGCTTATTATTAAAAACCCTAAACTTGGCATGGGTCCTGTAAGTAGCAACAGAGATATACGACTTCAAAATTTCTAGATCCGCCTTTGGTAATGCGAATAATTTTAAATATCGATAAATATACCAAAATAAGTTACATGTTAAATAAACTTAAATGGCTAAATATTAAAAATTTTATATTTTTTCTTATCCCTGTTTTTATTTACAAAATTAAACATGATTTATTGCCATCTCATTTACATAGTATTTACAAAATTACGAAACTCATAATTATTCTAGACGTAACAACGAAAATTGTTGTTTAGGAAAAGTGACAAAAAACATTTAACATACAAATCGGTATTTTGTAAAGGGTTAAGTGAATAAATCAGTTTAACTATAAATATTAAATCGCAAAATTCTCTAAATTAATTAAGAAAATTATTTAAAACATATTTGTTAAATGAAAAAAGTGAAACAATATAATTTTTTTTTTAAATAATTTGAAAAATGTTAACGTTAATGTTAAGTTCTTATATTATATTAATAAGTTGTAGCATTTTATGCTAAAGAAATCTTGTTACTACTACTACTAACATGCCCAAGAGTAGACATTTTTCTAATATTTTAATAAATTCTTCCTAAACAGACATCTACCAGCGGTAAAATTTCAAAAATTACGGCAAATAAACAAAATACAATTCATATCACAATGTGGCGAGCTGGCTTCTTATTGCTCCTGAATTTCTGACTTTTTACCGCTGCTAGCGTGATGACTAATTTGTTATATCAATTGTCGGCCTTTAGATAAACAGTTATTTTAATTTTTTTTATTAATCTCCGCATTTAAGCCCCGCTTCAATTTCGGAACAAACTGGTTAAACAATTTTTATTAAACCTAAAATGGGAATTTTTAATTTAAGATTAATTTCACACATATTTTGAAACCCTGTATATTTTATCTTGACTTTGGTCACTCTTTATGATCTCTGGACATAAGAAAAACTTTTTAAAGAGAAAAAGGAAATTTAGCAGAGTGCGATACCCCATGGGGACCCACTGTATTGTTAACTTGACTTTAGTTATCAAATCACTTATTGCCGTTCTTTCGACACCAACAGCAGATACTTATTTCTTTCTCAAATATCTTCAAAAATTTTTTAACTAGGTAGATTTATTAATTAAGAAGTAAAAGTGAGAAACAGTTGTATGTTATCTCCATAAATTAGACCTCGTAGTACAGGTAATAGTAAACAAAATTCCATACTTACCGCGGGTACTTCGAGATGTCGCAGAATAAATTTCGCTACAGCATCAGTCAGCGTGCTCGCGACGGCCCAAAATAAACTTTCTAAAACTAGATTAAACTCTTGAAAAACTCGATCAAATCCCTTAAATTAAACTTAATTCAGCTTTAAGTACTTAAACCTTTAATTAAAGGACGAAGCCAAGAAAAAATTGGAAATAAGCCTACTTCACTGTGTTAGGGTGCACGTTAGTCAGGTGAGGGCAATCGGAACGGGGAGGTCGGGATCGAAAACGTAAACCGTTCAATTCCAATGCCCACTTTGGACTGACGCGAGATTTCGCGCACGGGGATGCTGGGACGCGTCGCGACGCCAGTATATGTCACATCCTTTTCCGATTTGTTTGTTTTCTGGTCTTCGAAACAAGGACAGATTTCGATGGAGGTTGTTGCTTGAAGTTTACCTGTGTGAGGTATGATTTATGTACGTTTTATTATAAGGTTACATTTAGTATTTTTTGAGTGAATTTATTGCAGAGGTTTTATCACTGGTTATTAATATAAAGAACGGTAAATTAACATGTTTCTTTGTGAGGTTGTTTATGAATATGTTCAGGTGACAATATTGGCCTGTTTACACCAATCATACTGCAATAAATGTAACCTATTCTGTGCAACTATTTTAAATCTACGATAATATTTTGAAATAGGCTTATTTCAGAAATACATTTTTAGTGTACCCTACTAAAATTAGCAAACGGAACCCTTATAAAATCACTTCGGTGTCCGTCCGTTCGTCCGTCCGTCAGCCCGTCTGTCACAAGCGATTTTCTCTGAAACTATTAAACGTAAAAATTTGAAATTTAGCACAGAGTGTGGTGACCCAATAGGGAATATGCATATAACCCAAATAAATCTGAAATATTTTTTTTATATTCCGTACATCAATTAAATATTTATGGTGATAGTTTTTATCAATTTATGATGTTCTTTATTAACAAAAAAAGGATTTCTACTGCAAATTTTCGCGCGAATTTCGAAACTTGTAACACGTGATCCCATTGGCTGTGACGTCAAAAGTGTTATAATAAGTACATAGCGAATTCCAGTATTGTAGGGTCACCGAAAAACAATAAAAATGGCATTTAATGCGTAACTCATAAAATGAAATATACCTGCACTTAAAGCAGAAGGTTCCTAAAATCGTATTCATGTATATTTCAAGCCGAAATCGATCCGGGAACCCTCCAATCTTGCAACAAAAGCTGGCAATTTTGCGAAATTTTCACACATCATATTTTACTAATTTCGACGTAATCAAACTGCAATTCATTGTTTTCATGACAATGGTCAAAAATTCAAAGTTAAAAGTTTCAAATTTTGCATGTCCCCGATGCAAATAAACCAATTTATTTATAACTTGAACGAAAAAATACGCAATTTAAATTAGTGGGAGGTATTCTTAGATAATTAGTGGATAAAATAAGTCCAAAAAGAATTACTAAATAGGGAAAATAGTGTAGAATTATATCGGTTAAAAATAGGATTTTTTGGAAAAAAATCAAGAAAATTCGGTTTTTACGCGCTTTAAATACGCTCCTGGATGACCCATTCTGTATTTATTTTAAAGTCTGATTAGCCCTCAATAAGATAGCGTTAAATAATTAGAAAAAAAAAATGTGAGTGATTTAAAGGTACCGATGTCGAGCGCAAAAAAATCAAAAAAATAGAAAGATAAAAGCTTATTAGGGCACGATTTCAACAATATATAATAATGTATTTTTTTATGCATTTCTTAAACATATTTCGCGAAAAAACGCTTGAAAATTGCTATCTCCCACCCTACCGGTACCCGCTGCAACATTTCAGGTGTCACTAATAAGCAGACAAAGCGGGTTCGGTCTTTCATATCATATAAAGTTGTAGGAGCAGTCGCCATCACTTCGTCCTTAATAAAATCTCACAAGAAAAAGTCAAGGGGGTCAAATCCGGGGACCTAGCTGGCTAGTTGACCAGACCAGCTCGTTCAATCAACGTACAGCTTTTCTGTAGTTTTTTTGCACTCCCCCAAAATTATTAACATATCAACTTGCATATTAAAATTCGGTTCCATGTTTAATTGAGCAATAAACTAAGAAATAATCGTTAAAACGTCAAAATTTTTAACTTACTTAAGTGAAAACAACATTTCTATGAAAACGAATAATAAGTCTGAAATAAGTGAACTTCATTTATTGCTAAAATTTATTTATTTTTTTAAAATTCAGTTAACCATAACTGAAAGAGCAAATCAAAAAAATTTTACGTTTTACGTAGATTGGAATTTTATAAACAAAAGTACATCATCCCATAAACATTTCAAAGCTACCCCCATCCCTCAAAATTGAGAAGGGGTTAAGTGTCAAAAATATATTTAAATATATCGCCTCATTTTCCTATTAACTCACCCAAATATTATAAAAATATTTTAAAAAGTTTTCGAGATATCGCCTTGTAACACTTTAAATATTCACCCTGTATATTATACTAACTTTTACAAAGTATATGGGGTAATAAGATGAACAAACATATTTTTTAACCTGTATTCGAAAATATATATCAGGAGGTAACTTTTAAATTGACATATATCAAAACAACCCTCGCATCATCCCTTCATACGATATTTCGCTAATGAGACTTTTTCGGATGTTTTCAAGAATAAAATTGTAGTATTGGAAAAACATGTTTTTTAATGTTCGATATTTTTTATATTATATACAGTGTGTCCAAAGAAGTATATACGGAAAACTGTATTAAAAGTGATTCCTGGAAAAATTTTATCCCTAATGAAAGTCGGTGTTTACTGTCAAACTAAAGACCACCATGTCACATATTATGTAAAATTGTTGGTAAAGGTGCCTCCTCATGGGCGTAAAAGCGTAGCGTAAATGTCAATATTCTGAAATCTAACCTAAATAACTGACTAAAAATCAAAAATAAAAGCTTTGAATTTCCTGAAAACAAACAACGTTTAAACAAATTACGATGCGCATATACGCAGAAGTTGAGTAGAAACCAACTTTTCGGCGTAATTTGACATCAAAATGTCAAATATTTAAAGAAACCAATCAGATTTCAGAATATTGACATTTACGCTACGCTTTTACGCCCATGAGGAGGTAGCTTTAGGGTGGAAATGATGTTTTTTTTTTCAACACAAGAGGACCGCTATTTTTAATGACAGAAAGTTGTTTTAAATTAACACGTTAAGTCAAATATAAAATTAGAGACATAAAAGATTTACTTGTTAAATAAAACCCAGACTTTTAGAAAAATAGCATCCTTGTATATTGTATCAAAAAGTACAGACATGGCAGTTATGTTTTAAAAATAATATTCTTCAAATATCCCCCTCTACTGTTTCTACAGATAATCATCGAGAAAAAACACTATCGTATATTGAATTGGATACCCATTCACTCAATGACACACTCTATTCTGTATTGCACAATACAAATTCGGTTTATTTCGATGATTAGTTTATCATTGTTAACCACTATGGTATAAGATTGCTTACAATAAAAGGTTTCATTGGTTTGTAATAGGTCGTTTAAATACAACAATTATTTGATGCAGTAATACCCTATTCTAAATTCAATTCAAAATATATCATTGGTTTCAGTAAACGTTTATTTGTAAGAACTTATTTAATCGAAATACTTATTGTTATTGTAAAGCTTTTTAGATTTATTTTACTTACATACTATAAAACACTAAAGTCCACTCCAGTCCACACAAACACTGAAACCCTCCAGCCCCAGAATTACAAAAGATCTATTATTTTTGACGTAACCTTAACGCAAAAAACAAACAGGCTGCAAGCTTAAACGACTACTAAACGAACAGAATACCAGCAGCATAATTTTAACCTCCCCAAAGGGTGTCCGCGAGCAATAGAAGTAAAACTTCAGCCAACAATAGAACTCATTGAATTGATAGTTTTTATTATTTATCTAATACCGTATATGTGTTATTGGAGTGTTTATTTTAATTAACATGATATAAGGATTATTCACTTAGCTTTTAGTTTTTTTATTTAAACTTAAACTGTAGTTCTTGTTCGTTTAATAAAATATATTTTAATTTGAATAACACCGCCCACAAATAACTATTTTTCACCCAATTATATTTGAGCATTCCCGTCAAATAATTATGCTTTAGCTTAAAGAATTCTATACTCTAAGGAATAATAGTAATTTATTGGTTTCCAATAGTATTTTTGTAATTGAAAAAATGGTAATATGGTTTTCAAAGAAGTAAGACTACTTCTGAACTCTA